>JAHZNI010002438.1:0-21706 GCA_027744415.1 Seira ritae | reverse complement strand
TTCTGTATCTAAATTCCTTTTAAGTTTTCTTTTAGAATGAGAATTGAGATGCTTGATGGATCTGAGAATGGGAATTCGTTATGACCAAATGATGATAACCATAAAGTCATGGAGCCGTAGCTAGAATCAAACATGAATAAAATGAGTGCTTCGTCATAATTAGAAAAATATTGATAAATAAAAATAGAGGATTGCAGTAATCGTACGCTTAACCTTGAAATAAAAATCAATTTTAAAAACTCGCCCCCAAGAAATTAAGAAGCTAGAGTTAATTTTACTTTGAAATAAAAGTCCGATGGGGTGGGGCTACATGAGAATGCTTTCGAAGGATTACACATCATCATCAGTACCTACCCAAATTGCTTTCCCAGTCAGAAATATAAATTACTGAGGTTAGGCAACCAGACAACTGCTTAAGCAATGCATGAGACATTCCCTTCAAAGCAAAGGTCTAATTGCTCCATGTAAATGCAAACTGGACTCAGGGAGAAAAGCATTGTAAAGGAGGCAAACCGCGATACAATCTCGCATCAGAACACATTCCGCTGATACGGCGGCATCATTGTGGAGTAAATAATGGCAAAAATACAATGATTTGCAATAAAATAATAATATACGAAGTGGTAATTTGCATCATTCCAAACTTTATATTTTTCTAATCGATAGAATTTATCACCAGAAAGAAGACCGATGCATTAAAAATGGCAAACATAAGTCATACTAGAAGGAGTAGTAGTATTTTTATGCGTTTTAATTTTTGCAAATATCCATAAGTACATACCTTCAAGTCATGCAGATGAATTGCAGACGTGTCGACGAGTGGAGTGGGGAGAACAACAAGTTTTATGCATTTTACTTAGCAATCATGCATCAGCGCAGAATATTCAATGAAGTTCCCTTATCAAACTTCCCAATCAGCAAACACTTTTTTTAGCTGCAGAAGCTGCAGCAGAACAATAAAAGCTGATAATAACTTGGACAGGCTAATGAAGAGGCCTTTTGCCTTCTTTCTGATGGTGGGTGACTCGACATTGCTGCCGCCAGCCGGTGATCCACGAGGTGCACTAAAATAGTTGTAATGCCTCTGGATAAATGCATTTCCATCTGTGAAACAGAAAACCCTCATCTGTGAAATTAAGCGTGCCTAGTCACATGAACACATTTGAAATAAAAACGTGGAAATACAATACTACAAAGTAATTATGATGATGTCTTATCTCCCTATCGCTTTTCACATCTTTCTCCGTATTAGAAAAAAACAAGTTCAGCATGTGGGTGAGCAGAGCGCGTCAAGCTTTCGCTACTCATTCCATAATCTATCGCATAAGCAAGCAAGTATCCCTTTGCCTTTTCTGCTCAAATAAAAAAAAATCTTGTTTTGCGTTGTTGTTGTTTGAACCTTATTGGAGGAGGTACTCCTCTCTTTATTTGTATGTTGTTGCAATGCAAGTAATTTTTCGCATCTTAATCGCAATTAATTTTTTCAACTCTTTAATGGAGGAAATGTGCAATTTCCGCTCATCATAAGTCTCACATAAAAAAAGCAAGTTCAGCATGTGGGTGAGCAGAGCGCGTCAAGCTTTCGCTACTCATTCCATAATCTATCGCATAAGCAAGCAAGTATCCCTTTGCCTTTTCTGCTCAAATAAAAAAATCTTGTTTTGCGTTGTTGTTGTTGTTTGAACCTTATTGGAGGAGGTACTCCTCTCATTATTTGTATGTTGTTGCAATGCAAGTAATTTTTCGCATCTTAATCGCAATTAATTTTTTCAACTCTTTAATGGAGGAAATGTGCAATTTCCGCTCATCATAAGTCTCACATTCATAGCTCATTCTTTCCTCACCAAATGATTCAATCTGTTAAGCTCACCCAACCGAAATATTACACTGCGAGATATCATATCAGACATATTAACCTTCCATTGTTCTCTATGAAGAGACGATGAATTATGGAAAAGCGATAGGAAAATTCCGGTTTACACGGCTGCATTATAAAATTCAGGTATTGTTACGTTATGGCTTATCAGCAATTTTTATGCGCGGGTTGCACCAAAGCAAAAATATATATCCTGTGTTTAGGCGTATTAGGTATAGCTTGTGTGAATGAATCACTTTATGCAACCATTTAACCTTCTCCTTAGAAATGTGGGGTTTTTTCTTGTCAGAATTATTGTTTCACTCGAGAGATATTATGAAACAATTTATTTTTTCCTTATTACTTTCCATTTATTGAGTTACACTTCAGATTGATCTAAAATAAATGATTCATGCTCACATATGCGTGTAAAATGCAACTTTAAAAAGAAGAAAATAGCAATAATCTAGAGAAATGAAATGGCTAGTTGTACTCTTTTTTACGATTTTGTTATTCACAATGATGATGGTGGGTTTGCAAAAACACTTGTAGAGATAATGATAATGGTAAAATCTCGAAAACTTTATTCCCCTCATCCCCGGGAAAGCTTGGTAATTTTACTGAGATTATTATAACTTGAATGGTTTTATAGTTTACTCTGAGGCTCATCAAAAATTATGAAATGTTTTTAAAATTCGATCATTAAAATTACATTGTATAATCATAATATGTGGCTCCATATACTATACTAATAATGGGAATGGAACAACGGAAACTTATTAATATTGTATGCACGTAACGGCTACAAACTGCAGCTCATAAATACATCTGAAGAAAAAAATGCTTGCAAAACATAACTTCTCCTCATGTTTCTGTTTTTCTATTGTCCGATTATGCTAAAATAATGAATCATGATGCACTCTGGCATTTTAGAGGTAAATGAGAAAATTAGTTGCTACTTTACTTTACCCTAGGATCCATCCGTTCTTTATGATTAAGAAGGCCTAATTAAGAAAGTTGATATGCTTTGAGAAGCTACATAGACTTGAAGACTATAAGCATCCGTATAAAATGTGCTTATGAATTTTAACAAGTACATACATAACTGTGTTTCAAGCAAACACAATATTGCTTTCGCTATTATTCAAAGGATTGCTTTTAAAATGGTGCCAGCATTTCTTTGTTGGAATCAAATAATTTTTAAAAATTGCAAAAAAACTACATATTATTATTATTATTTCAAAGTTCAAGTTTACATTACTACGCTGGCGGTCACTGGTCGCTTTTGCTTAGTTAATTTATATATTTCATGGCTTAAAAATACATATTATTTAGTTTTATTTTATGACTAGGCTCTATAATGTAGTCCACCCGTACGAACATTTTTTTCTAAAATTGTACTCCTGCTGACAGATGTTCGCTAAAACTTCTTGTGCTAGGTCGTAATATTATCATTACGTATTTGTTTGCTTGTTTGGGTTTTCTCTCTGCGTCTGACCTACGTCTTTTCCCCTTTCCCACATGTGGCTAAAGAGCCAATTACTTTGCAATTTTATTACCTCAGAAGGTAGGAAACAATAAAAGCAAAAATCATTTCGCGGCGCTATAAAGACTATTTTTAGGAACAGAAAGAACACATTTTATCATTTTTACGTGGTGAACATTATTAAGCCGTTGAGTTTATTGGCTACGTGACGTGTCTGAATGTGGAGGATTTACGATTAATATGAAGAAATTGCGAATCTTTGCACCTACAGTGACCAAACATGCTTTTCCCCTGACAGCAAAGAATACCTTTGTAATCGTAATATTTTTTCTGAGTTTTTAAACCCTCTTGCTCTTGTCATATCGAATTCATCGGTACAAACAATCTTTTTTCTCTTTTAATAGCAGTAAAATCTTTTATTGCTATTAACTATCTTTTAAATCAACGTCTGAAATCTTTGAGCAATAAAGTTTTGTGCAGCTATTTATTTTAGAGTTCACCGTTTAGGTCAGTGTCTACTCTAAATGTTGTGAGTATGCTGCCTCCTCCACGTCACCGACTGACTTTTCTCATTCATTATGGCGCAACGCAGGACCCTCACTATTACCATTCGATTCTATTCTTGAACTACATAGGTAGCTAACAATGACAATGAAAACTGAAAACAAAACTAATGGTTTCTAAGAGGAAGTATCATTTATCGTGATCATCACCTCATTCCATTTCAAAGTTTTTCCATTGCATTGGCAAAACCAGTTTTTGCTTATCTCTACAGTTTTTTTAAAGAGCCCATTCAAAGTGGCAATAAAGTTTTCTGATATAAAACATTATTGTATTTGCTCCATTTATTTCATATTCCCTTTACGATTTATTTTCAAGGGTTTTTCATCTCTGATCTTCATCGCCAACATTGTATTATTTTTGTAGGGTCCATGCTTCAAATTCGAATAAAATACAAACCTTATCAACTACCTACCTATTTAAAGAGTTTTTCAGTTGCTGTTCCCGTTGTTGGTGGATGTAGTTATGTATCGGTGGAATAATCTTCCTGCTAATTCCATCCGCTTTTTTCTTCCTTCTTTGATTTTCCCCGAGTCCGAGGAGCCTCGTCTTCACAAAAAGTGAATCTAAAAAGTCTACTGTACAGATTACAGATCGGACAGATCCGTCAAAAGTTTATCTCAACGGGAATGTAAAGAGTAATCCAGCTTCGTTTCAGCCCTATCTTATCTGAAAATCCAGGAGTCTTTCGAAAAAAGGCGCATCGCGTAGGCCAACTTGTGACGGTCCGCTGATCCTCTTCTGAATTGAAAAGAAAGGAGTGCAATGCAGTGGCTTGCACTGAATATTTAATGCAGAACAGGTAAGTAAAGTGTTGACTTCTTGTTTCAAATAAAGCAGAGTGTGGCCTGGTCCTGCTACATGCTACACCTTCATCCACGGAACATAATATAATTCAGACAACAAACAATTACTATCCATTTTTATATCATTTGTCTCGTTCATTAAAGCTTAAAAGACCATTTACTCTTAATTGGAAAGTTGGCCCCCGAGTGGAATCTATCATATCATTAAGGAGAGTTTAGAGGTTTCTTTTGATAATTTCTTCAGACCTTTATGTCTGGTTATCTTAATGCCTTTAAAAAATAGCTAAAATACAGTAATAACAGTAATAAAAACAACGTCGATGTTTTTGATTGAAGATTGAAAACTCGTTTATCTGACTATTTTAACCAGAATAAAATTTACATTTATTTTTTTCTCCGGTTCAGAAAGCTTCCCACTCACTCTTAAAAACGGTCTTATTATCATTGAATCAAGTGTAATGCCCCGGTTTTTTAGAAGAATAATCTCAAAATAGTTAATTAATTTTGATGCGTTTGCTGTTGATGCTGATCCACGATTTCTCTCAATGGTCTCTCCTCAAGTGACATGGATGGACTTAAAAATGTATTTACGGACCCAGGAGCATGCAATCATTGTCCATAATAATAACGATTTAGATTATCATTGATAGTATCTCATTGGAATTTGCAATTTCAGGGTTGAAGATTGAAAACTCGTTTATCTGACTATTTTAACCAGAATAAAATTTACATTTATTTTTTTCTCCGGTTCAGAAAGCTTCCCACTCACTCTTAAAAACGGTCTTATTATCATTGTATCAAGTGTAATGCCCCGGTTTTTTAGAGGTATAATCTCAAAATAGTTAATTAATTTTGATGTGTTTGCTGTTGATGCTGATCCACGATTTCTCTCAATGGTCTCTCCTCAAGTGACATGGATGGACTTAAAAATGTATTTACGGACGCAGGAGCATGCAATCATTGTCCATAATAATAACGATTTAGATTATCATTGATAGTATCTCATTGGAATTTGCAATTTCAGGGTTTTTTTGCATGTCGACGAGGAGAGAAGTCGTCGCTATTTTCCTTTTAAACATTTATATCTCTACTTCTTTATCTTGATTCAGAACATTTATTTTTCGGCTTACCGAAATAAAAATCCTTAATTTGATGTAAGCTTCCACTTAAGAGCGAGAAAGGAAAACATAACATGTCATAATACAATACAACATGCTTCATTCCATCCGCATCCAGCAGATCTAAACCTGCTTTGCTTACTACGATAATACAGACATACATCAAGTAAAAGCTGCTCCTGATGTCACCACCACCACTATTACATCCCCATTAAGCGAATAAAAAATTCACCTACTACTTATATGCCCCTATATATCCTAATACGCCCTGATAACACTTGTATCCACGTAATTTTGCTTTGTTTGATAGAGTGATTCTAAATCCTATCTAGATCTCCCCCTCTCTCCACTTGCTTCTGTCATTCTTCTCTCCTCTGACCTTTTTTTGCTGCTGCTGCTCTGTTTTGAGAGGGAAATGCGGAGACAAGATTTTCCCATTAATTTCACTCGCGTGTAGAACTCATTAACTCTCGTTAATTCCACATTATCTCGAGAGGAGCTCATAATAAAACGGAGCAATAGGCAAAATGAAGAAGGATCTAGTGAAGTAAGCATACTTACCTTTAGAGCTTGACGATGCCTTAATCGAAAACTTACATTAAAAGTTCAACCACGCTGACAAAAATTCGGATAAAAAACACGCTACCCAAAAACATAATATCAGCTTCCATTTATCAATTATAAGTTCTTTATGTGACAAACTGTGTCTCCCATTTTTATGCCTCGCAAACCTCAATACAACCACATTCGCCCGTGGGCTACTGAGCAAAGCTATGATAAAAGCTTAACCTGCAAGATGTGATATTGTGATTCACGAAAAATATAAAACTCCAGGAAAATGATTAGAATGAAGTGGCGCGGATGGTGACGAAGATGGAATGGTTTTCAAGAGAAAAAAGTCGTCTCGTTTCGGATTACCAACAAGTTTTTCCCATTCATGCTCATAAATGATGTTTTTTATGTCGGCATTCTCAGATACAAGTCGACCGAACTAATATAAATTATAGGAGCATAAGCATTCCGGGTTAGAATAAAAATATATTTTTTAGTTTGATCCTGACATTTACTAGTTCAACCTTTACCTTTCGTTGGATCAAGAAACACAGTCTCACATTCTGTGCTGGTTCAATTCTCCAAACATTAATACTACCATTAACATACAAAGATTGGTTATGTTATGTTTTAGAGTGGATGGACATTACAAAGGTTAAATGTGTGATTCTTCACTTTACTCCCACCAAAGGTAAAATCCTTGCTGTCTTTAGCTATGGCATGCATGGGACAGGGAGAACGAAAGGCTATCTTGCATCCTAAATTGAATTTGATCACCGTAGGAAAGTCGGAGCGGAGGCTGACCCACGAATATTACCCTTTTTACGTGATACGAGAATCCCATGAATACGTAAAATCCAAAGAAGGACATAATATTTTCGGGAAAATTATGCGAATAGCGTTTTCAAGCAAACCATTTATTACCTTGAAGTTGTAATATGATATAAATTATTTGAACTGGTATTTGGTATACAGTTTTGTAACTTTGCGTCGATTAAATTATTTTACTCTACCTATATGCATGTAGATGTAGATGAATAATTGCTGATTACGCAGAATTTCTCTACAAACCTTCTTGAACGCTGCTATTAGCACTATTATCGCATTTGTAGTGCATGTAAGAAAATTATAGCCGAGAAGTTCTTCATCCCCCCTGCAATTTTAACGCGCACTCAAGCTAATTGCCCTCCGGTTCCGTGTGCTCGTTCAATAATTAGTACATTGCCTCTGTTCTTCATTATAGATTATTTGGCTCGTATTTCGGACAATTTCATTCAATGAGAAAATGTAGAAGGTTGAAGGAAAGGCAGGCAGGCAGAGCTTTAGACAAGCATCAGTTACTTTTGTTCACAGAAAACAAAACAATTAAAAGTAATAATTATAATTTAATTGTTATTGGATTTGACGTAAATACAGCTTTGCGGCAAAATTTCATCCAAAAAGGAAGTCATAAAACATTTCTTGCATTTCAATCGGCCTTTAATCTACTTTCCTTTTTGGACTTTGGCACGTACATTTCCATCATTATTTCCTTATGATGGAAAAATCATAACGGAAGGGGATATTGAGCCAAAAAGTGGCGAGTTACAAACCTTTTCCCGTGAATTATCATGAAGATATCATCAGCTCTCATAACTAAGGAAAAACCGAATAAACTTATGCAATGTTCTCCATTTGGAATCTTATGAAACGCAATATATGTATATACATTACATAAAGTAAGCAAACATTTTACTGGCAACCAGAAATAAATTTGTGATCATTATATTGTTGGCCATTTGAGAGAAATGAAATTTGCAGAGCGATGAGTCCTTTTCTGGAGTACATCTCTTAATTTTGTTACGCTAATGTTACAATTCCACTACAATTTGTTGTGAGTGATTGAGGGGCGAATTCATAGAGGAAAAATATAATTAGCACACTGTGTTGCAGTGATTGTATGAGCACTTGTCATGAAATACGTGTATCCATCCAATCCAATGACATTTATTGAGCTAACTATCATCAGTGGAACGTAAAACGCAATAAAAGGCTATCTAATGTACCCCAATAATCGTTGTACACTCAATAAAGACTACAGGAAAGGGCTGGCAGGCTCATTTACCATTATCAATTACGTCAATTGCATTTCACCATTAATGAAACGGAGAAGACTGAGCTCGTTCGGCATGGACAATCCTATTATCTCATTCGCTCTTTCCAAAACAATGATGAACATGTAAAGGACGGCCGTCATCTTCATTTCATTTCAATGAGATTGCACGTATGCAATACGTAATGCAATAATATTGCCACTTATTGTCTTGTTTCATCATTATTATCATAAAGGTGGCGATTGTTTCAGTATTACATATATCCCATTCCGAATTCCAATATTGACCACAGAGTCTGCATTAAATTTACTACAGCACTGAAGAGTAAATTTGCAATTCAAAACTTTATTTCGGGCTAAGAAAAGTTTTACATTTACTGATTTACCTTACCAAATTTCAAAGATTATTCTTGTTTGGTTATTACTTTGACATGCAACTTCTTAATTCAATTAGGTATGTTTGAAAAAACATAAAAATTTTTGTTGGATGGACAAACGAGAGGAAATGTATAATATAGTGGTTCAAGCCCTTTTCTGTCTCATTTAGCTCCGCAGGATCAGCAGGAGCCCAAGAGGCAACGAAACTTGTCTGGCAGGGTGTGGAACGTAATAATGAATAAGTGAAGAGCCTTTAGTGCATGTAAATTGTTCGCCTAATGCGATTTGCTATTGCCTCTTTAATGACTATGTAATGAAATGCAATGTAGTATTGTTTCCTCTAATGACATAACAGGCAATAATTTTTTCCTCACTCTTTTTTTACCGAAAAGCCGAGAGAGAGAAAGAGACAGTGAGAGTTCAGCGAAATGTACGAGTTTTGTTTGGTTGAGGTTGAGTGCCATCATCATCATCTTTCGTCCACTTTGCTCTGTCGAGATGAGATGATGATGCTGGTGATGATACATGATCCAACTAACCAAGTCCGTCAGCGAACCTGAATTCCAATAATACAAGCAAATGACTTGTTTATACTTACATGAGTACATCACATCACATTTACAATTTACACCCAAGATGTACTTATAAAGAAGAGCACATTTTTATGAGATGCTCCAACAAACAAAACAGTGGTTTGCTGCTCTTGGCTTCTTCTGATTGCGAGTGAGAGGGAGTCTAGTCATAGGCACTCAGAGGAGAAGGTGAGACCCTGTTGATGGCCAGCTAGACAACTGAGCAAACTTACAATTAGACTTGGCGTAGTCATGAATTTCCTTCATAAACGAGTATAATAATGTCTTTCTGCTTCACCTACGAACTACGAACCAACAAACTAACTGAGTGAGAGCTCCCTATAAGAACAGCCCGTACAGTAGTGCCTAATAGGATTATCGTCAGCATCAATGTACCAAGTTCTAATTGTTTGCTCTATTTAAACCTGCTTTTTTATTATTGCCATGTCCATTTTATGTTTATTTCCCAAACTATTTTCATGGCTGAAAAACAACGTGTTTCACCTTAATGGAGCAAGACATTCATGATCCTCCGCCTGTATTGACCAGAATAATAATCTATGGCAAATGATAACTAAACACGAAGAAAAAATCTCTTTTCAAATGATACATAATTTGCAATTGCCATACTGAAAAAATGCTAAAAGTCTTTCTACTCTCGAGTCCAAAACCAAACTAAACTTTTATTATTATTACACGCCAGTTGTTCCATCACACAATGAGTATGAACCAGCATTTAAAGTTTTTTTCTGCTATTTTTTTCTTTTCAAATTACATGTTAGATGGGCACAAAATATTGCTAATGGACTTTTATGTGATGTTACTGTTCAAACATCATAGTATGCTGCTGCAAACATATTTTCCTGCAATTATGCATTGTTACAAAAAACAAAACCAAGTAAGACAAAAGTCTAGTCTTAACTGCGGAGCACACAAAAAATCCGGAGTTTTTTTATCTGGCAGAAAAAATGCTCTTATTGATATTATGGAAGAGTGCTTGACTTCAACCAATCCGACAGCTATAATCAAACATTACGGATCGGATTAATTTTGCAGTGTTGCATATTATAATTTAGGAATCATCCCATCACATTTTTTCTCACTCTTCTGCTTGTAGATTTTCACTATGTAAGTTGCATTCGAAAGCGGCCGTTTTTTAGTTTACAAATGAACAATACGGTATGCAGAAAGTAATATTGTCTCGCCCTCGCCATTCTCTTCATTTTCGAAAGAGTAAATTATATGATTCGAATCAACCATGCAAAACTAAGAATGCCACCGACCAAGGTATATACTTACTTGACCAAGCCCACCACAAACAGCGAAGTGGTCTAGCAAGAACATTTCACCAGATAAATAAATAGGTTCATGATCGACTCGTCGATGAGGGGCATTTTTGAAGAAACATCTCTCTGTATCTTATATCATCTTATGAAAACAGCAAACAAACACTTTCTTTACTGTACGCATATTGGTAATAGTCAATAGTCACCTTTCATTTCATAGCTTGTTGATATGCAAGTATTTCGAGTGGTTGCTTCTACAAATGAAGTAGAAAAATTGTCGCAATCCGTTCCATCCTTCCATCATTCATTAGAATATGTCATTGCTTTTTTGGTGAAAGCATTTACGAATGATAAAAACGTTATTGCGTTTCTGAAGTCAGACCACATGTAATAAAAAGCAAGGTATAACACATGTTCAAACAGAATGTTTAAAGTTAATATTAGGTTGTTTCATATATTTTGCAAAAAGTATTAGATCCAGTCCAGGCATAATGAGCATTTTCCACAACAAAATATCTAGCTTCCCGTGTATGCATTATTATCATTTTTTTCTAGCCAGTACATTTCCTCGAGAATGAACCGATTACCATTCTTTGAAAGTTCACAAAGTGATGAGTCTCAAGTTGAATTAGCTCATTTTGCAAAAGGCGGGGAAAGAAGTGTTTCACGACTAACTCTTGCCAGCACACAAAGATAATTGCTGAAATGGAAGAACACGGGAAATAATTATTATCTCTCTGTCTCGAAATTAATGGTCCCACTTTATTATTTTTATATTGTGTACGCTTGTAATTGCTAAACCACTGGAGTAGTAGCAGATCCTCTTTTCCTTCAAGCTCTAATTTCAGAGCGTGTTTTAGCTAATAATAGGCTCAGAAACCAGTACCGGTCACACATTTAATGTTGTACTTGAAATGTGAGGGTTTACATGATCTTTCATTATTGAAAAAAACGCAGTAGATTGACTGCTTTGTTTGTACAGATATTATGAGCTCTCCTCCCATTTCACTTCCGCTACAATTCATTTCATTAAGTATGATTTAACTCTGGCAATTTTCATTTCAGATATTAGCGTTGATTAGTGCGCGAAAGGAGGAAACTTCGTTGCAATTTAATGCGGCTGAAAGAAAACTCCGTGTTGCGATTGTTATTAAAAATGTGCTAGCCAAGGTAAATGAAGAATCGTGACGCAGAATTGTTGATGGGCATGATCATTTCCTCTCTGATACGATGCCTCAATGCCTGACTTGGCTTGTGAAGTTGATGGTGATAGCAGGGCGCTTGGCGCTTGCACCATGCACTTGAGGGAAAATCGCAAACTCTGGGACGACTCTGACGCGAGAAAATAAGAAGTGCACAAAGCTTGAAACTTATCCAATAATATTATATAGATTTAAAGTAAATAAAAGAACTTTACACAGTGCCCGTTGGGTACTAACCTTAACCTTGCTCTTATTTGATTTTGTTGAGAAATTAAAAAATGCTCCACTACAAAACACTCTCTCGAATTTTCCCCTGAGAAACGTTTTACTAAAGTATTGCACTTTGCCTGATGCTGATGATGATATGATGACGACGTTGGAAAAGTTTTAAAGATAATATTACTCTGCCAGTGTTTTTAATAATTCTACTTGTACCTTCGTGCCTATTTGATGTTGTCAGATAATTACGTAAAGCCACTCTCGCTGTAAGTAGTCTGTTTGGTCTAGAAAAGTAAAGAAAAATTAGGGGAAAAATACATGAAGTTATTTTTATATTAATATCTGGCGATCTTACTGATTTAGTGCAGTGCAGCAGTGTAGAAGAAGAAGCATAATTGCAGAATGGGTACTAATTAGCCCTCTTCAATTTAATTGTCCTAGGTATCATGGCTCATGTAGTTTGATATCCACCACCTTAGCGTAAATGCTCTTTGCTGTGAGTTTGAAACTCGTTCATTTCGTACCACACTTCACTTTGTTCTTGATTACGTGGGAGTTGAATTTTGTCTTGAAAAAGCAAACAGAAGGGAGCAATATTTCATATCTTTTTTCTTTTCATAATTTATTAAAATCATAATAATTACTGCTTGAACAACATAATAGAAGATGCAAGTACATGAGCGAATTTCCCGAGAACAAGTAGAAAAAAATGAGTAAGATTTTATCGCGTTTCTCGGTTCCTTATTGAAGCTACTGATGTATTCATATTAATATGCCTGTGATGATTGATGCTGATTTGATAAAGGAAGAGGATAAATTGCTCTCAGATTCCTGGGAGAAGTTACACTTATCACGTTTCCTTATGGTTCGGTTGTTGTATGATAGTGCCCCGATGAATACAATACGGGATTGCGATATTTCCAATGACCATGCAGGTTTTTACTTCTACGCTATCGTCCTAATTCAAAGTGGGAATCAAAGATAACTTAAAAACAACGGAAAATGCCTAAACTCAACATCAAAGAATAATCTTGAAATTAGGTATGCCATTTCTTACGAAAACGAAAGGTATTCAGTTTGATTCTGTGCTGTTATGATAAAGCAAATTAGATTATGGATGGGATACAATACCTCCATTTTCAAGAATATAAAAGATCTCTCAGCATGGCAGGTATTAATATCATTACAGTTTTCGAATAGAAAATCTGCATATTATTATATTTACGCAGCGTGTGTAGCATTATATCATCATCATGAATAATGTTAATTCGAGAAATGGTGTATTCTCCCCCAGCAGGATTGAATTTAATATTAAATTACAATAATGGTATGCGTGCTCCTTCTTTTCGGTCCTTTTTCATTACCATCATCTAACTCATCAGCGCTCCGTATGAAAGCAAGCTTGATCTTCATTATGCTCATTTCCTTCACTTGAGTACCTCTTCGGTAGGGAAAACAGCGTGAACTTTTTAGAGACATAGCCACGCACAAACGAAAGAAATCTTTTTTCTTCAGAGAAATGAGATGCGCGTATTTGCCGTTGTTGCATTATTGTGTGATTGCGAGTGAAACATTTTCCGACGACGGCAAAGTAAAAGGAGTTTTCTATTTTGGTACGACGAGTAAGATCTTCTTGGTTGCAGACGGCTGAAAGAATCTATGAAAGCCTTAAAATTGTGAGTTTGATTAAAAAATTACAAACGTTTTCAGAGGCAAAGCTGAGGCAAGTTTCCGTGAATTTACGGACGGAGACGAGGTAAATGCAAAAAAGGAGAAACCATTGGTGGCCTTAATTAAAATTTCATAAGAAACTCAAGAAAAATTCAGTATCATCTCCGAAAACTTGATGTTCAATCAGCGTGAGCACTACTGACCCCCGCCTTGAAGAGAAATTGGTAAAACGTTCTTAAAATGAGGCACTTTTCCTTTTTGTTTTAACACGTGGAAATTTTCAATATTGAACTTAGGTACTATTAATACTAGGTATAGTTGATATGATATAAGTATTAAGTATATTGCTTTTAATTCAACTTAATTAATGAATCATTAATTTCGCAAAACTATTGATAAATGACCGTATTATGATGAAACAGATGCATGTTGAATAATGTGTTTGCCATTACAAAACCCAGTTGACTTAGAATACTTATTTTATGTTTGCCAATAAAACCATAGCCCATGGTTGCGGGTTAAAATAGGTAAATTAAAGGGTTTTAATTGGCTAAAACGGGAATATGATTGGCTGTACAGTGTTTATATTTTTGTTCTTTTTACCCATTTAAACCCATTTTGCCCATTTAAAACTGATTAAAGCACGGGTGGGTTAATACGTGTAAATACGTATTAATACAGGTGGGTAATATTCGCTAATTTTCCCCATGCTCATGCCTGGAAGTTCCAGGCTGGAACTTTCATTCAATCATGATAGAAAATCTTTCCAATGGAGAGGATTTACCATCGTTTCTGTGGCCGTCTAGCTGAATATCCAACAAAAAGGCACTTCAATTCGTACAGTTTACCTCCAAAATAAATATAAATTGTTAGCGAATAAACTGTGAATGCTTTTGCAACTTTTTTTCGTTTTAGTATGTACATATGTACATGCACCTCTCTATATCATCAAGATGGCGCACATGCACGGGGACGAAGAAAGTGAAAAAAGTGACGGTATAATCAATGCAAAATGGCATAGATATAATCTTCATGCACGTCTTTAACAGCTCTTTAAGTATATTTGAGTGTTTTGTTGCCCTCCTCATGGGGTAATGCCTACCAATCATCTTTCACTTCTTAGGAGTCTCATCTCCCATCCCAAAATTACTCATTTATGGTATATAGGAAAATGAATATGATTCCTCATCTTTTCGTTATTTTGCTCGCAGTGATGTTTTCCTGTTTCATGAATTAGTCTCCAAATTAGCTTCAAATTCCAAGGCAAAGCAAGTCTTTAGCGATAATCACAGTTGAGAGATGGGCTGACGCTTTTTTGACAGATCTAGCAGGGTTCATGAAAAATGCGCTGTATTTTACAACTTTCAAATTACGAGAGAAGCCAAGTACAGGATTCCTCCGCCTCCTCCTTCTCACTGCATGCTTACCTGTATCATATCATATCTAACTGGCACTTTTTTCGAGATCAGAGATGCACGACTAAGGCTTGAATCCTGAAAAACGTAAAGGGGTAATATGAAGACGCACACTGTCATGAATTCCATTGCTCAGACCGCAGTAATTTGATAATGTAATAACACATTTTCCACGAGTGGCTACTGCTGCCACGAAAATTCCGTACATAAATAATCACTACATCACCTTTTTAAGAAAATTTGGTGACTATTAGCAGAAGAAAAGATTTTTTGTTACTAAAATCATGTGAGAAGATATCATGATTCATGATTACCTACTAAATATGAATAGCGAAAAACTTCGTCATTCAAATAGCAGGCAACTCACTGTCATTACATCTCCTAATCATTTTAGTTTACTCCTTTAGCAATTTTTAATGTACGTACAAAAATATTTTTGACTTTAAAAGGGAGTCATCAAAAATATCAAGTGTCTGTATTGCTCCTCCATGGTCATCATTATAATCCTATTATACTCTAACAGGACACAATAGAGCTGAAACAAGGTATTTTGTTTCCCTTGAGCCATAATTCATTACCTTCATTATGGCGAAGTATGTAAACAGGCATAAAAAGTGGGCGAAGTATGGTGGACAAGTATAATTAAGAGTCATAATCATTCTGCGATCATATATATGATTCAGATGATGCCTAATGATTCTCATTGGAGAAAAGATGGACATTATTGCTTCGCTGCTTCGTTTTTTGTTCAAAAGATTAACCTCTTTTGCTACTTTTCATGTTGTAATAATTATCCTGTTTTTATCAAACCTTAACAAATTTTTTGTTACATCAGCAGTTTACAAGAAGAATTTAGCTGAAAAAATGGACCTAAAAAGTGATATGATAGGGTGTAATTACTGTCTATGCATTTCAAATTAATTGCCGAGCAGGTGGACAATTCCTACTGCTGAACAGGTGGCTCTTATTCTCATTGAATTATACGTGATCCTAATCATATATGTTAATTATTTTAATTTTGTCTAAAAATTAATTTAGCACTCTGCTGGAGGCTACAAGTGGCAATGAATCAAAATCTTCCTTTTTATCTTAAGCTTATGCTGTTATGTAAAGGGGAAATTTCTACCTTTTAAAATTAATTGAATGGGAATGAGTGCTTTCTTGGCAGCTCAGGTAAGTTTTATGTAAAATCATCAATTCACAATCAAAATCCTCATTATGCAATTGCTTAAAGACATTAGCATTTTTAAATCGCTTCTCAATTACAGTACGGGCTTAATTTTTAAGTAAGAGAAAATAAATTACAGGAATAGGTTAGCAAATATTTAAAAAAATACATATGAGAACAACTTGATCTTACAGATCTAAATCTAATTCCTAGCATTTTTATGCTCTCCATATTTTAATTGATGCTATGTGGGAATGAGAATGCATGAACTGTGAGGTTTCATGTTGTGGTCACGCATTATTGATATCAATGAATTTGTGGGTTGATATCGTAAGTACAAACACCAAAGACCCAAAAATAACATGGGCACATCGTTTGCTTCCTTATCGCAAGGCGAGTCAGTGAAAGAGTCATTTTATTTTAATTCTGCAAGCAATTATGTGGGGAAGCAGAGCATGAAAAAATTGTTAGCGAGGAGACGGCGAAGAAAGGGGAAATTGATTGATGATCATGTTGACATTTTCATTACGACAGTGAATGAATTCTTTTTCTCGACTCTAGTACACACTTTCAAATCATACATATAGAATGTATTTTAGATTATTTTATTTCGATTACCGTGCAAGTACATACATAGAAGAGCTTCATGAGCATCCATGAATTTCAGTCTAAATGCCAGTTTCATGTAATCGGACTGAGAATTGATTGCAGCAATGATTGCTCAGCGGAAAAGTTGTTTTTGTCTTGTATGATGCAGCGAGGAGAAAACAACCGCGAAGAAGGGTAAGTCTGTAGAGAAAGCGGATTACCTTAGGTATATGGTATTTTCAAAAAATAAAAGAGTTGAATGAACTAAGTCAATGATATTTCTTAAGAGCTAATGTTTTTGCACGATCAGGTTTATTACGTTTACAACGAAAAGGTCTTATGACTAATTTGAAGATTTATTACTTAGTATTTGCAATGGTCAACAACTTGCATCAATATTATCGAATAATATATCATGATTGCGAAACTGCTACAAAAAGACATTTCTCCGCAGCTGTTTAAAAAAGCAATCTAGCTGGAAGCTGGAATGTAGGGAATAGCAAGCGGGCTATCTGTCTAGTAGTGATCTTTTCCAGTTCAAGCATATAAAGTAAAGGATGATCCATCTTTTCCGCTTCATTTAAAGTCCATAGTACACGTTACACACACGTGAGGTCATCATACAAGAGCATGTGCTTAACAAGGAAAAATAACCCTTTCATTTTGATTAATGTATTTTTGAAGATTTCCGAATTGATGTGGAACGTGAATGATTCATGCACTCAACCTTCAGATGAGTTCTCGATCTCGATTAACGTTTGATTTTAGTAGTTACGTAATCAATACGTAGTGGCCACATTCATTTCATTCCGAGGAAAAATATGAACTAGTTTTTAGCAAGACAAATTTTATACATGTGTCCGTAGTAGTAGTGGCGAATTTAAGGAGAGATTTGAGCCTTTCCCCTTTCATCACTTTACACTCTTAGTAAACTCGAATATCTTTTTAGAAGAAAAAGTACTGAAAT
The DNA here is from genome assembly GCA_027744415.1 of Seira ritae. Classification (NCBI taxonomy): domain Eukaryota; kingdom Metazoa; phylum Arthropoda; class Collembola; order Entomobryomorpha; family Entomobryidae; genus Seira; species Seira ritae. Next base: position 3,770 of record JAHZNI010002438.1, on the reverse strand, counting down.
TCACGTTTAATTCCATAGAATATTGTACATCGACTTGAAAATCACGAGGCGATTGAAAAGTTGAATGGATAATAAAAGGTCGATTGGGACCGTTCCAAATGACAAAACATGCCTTTATTCCTGATGACAGGGTCTCCATGCGTGCTTTTCAATCACTCCTATTAATCCTATTAAAACATTCAAGTAGGAAATCGAGCTGAAAAGTTTTAAAGTAAACCTTTGGCTCAACGTCAAATAATAAACCGTATACTCTACTCATGCTCACTTCCTTTGAAAATCTTGTTACATTTTTTAAAAGTAAAAGACTAATCCTGGACCGTAGAGTTTAACCCGAAAAAGCTCGTATCATAGAAAAAGCGGGTAGGAATGAGCCAGCCGCAAACAAAAACGTCGCCTTTTTTATTTGAGAAAAGGGAAAAGTTGGTGTTTTTTTGGGGAAAGGATCAAAAGTCAACGTTCCAAAGTTATCATTGTTGCTCCATTATTGTAACGTACAATATGATGAAAATGATGATGATGTGTGTGGTGTGGTTTGCGTTATGAGCATAAAATGCAATGAATTGAGCCCTTTTGATCCGTCAATCATTATTTTTCAACAACAAGCGCGAAGAGAGCTCAAGAGACGGGAAAACTCTCTTACATCAACATGTTTGTACACTTGTGTCAAATACATAAAAACTTATTATTCTCCCAATCCATTCAGAGATCTTGGGTCGGGGTCCAAGGGTGGTGGTGAAAATGTATGGATCACTGCGTCAAGTCATCATCATTCTGTACCATTCCTCACTTCATCGTCCAAAATACATAAAAAAGCCACTATACCTTACAGCTTTAATAGAGGGTGAGTGGTGGTGAGTGAGTCGAATAAAGTGAAATGGTAGGCAACGTTTCTCCACGACAAGTAAAAGACATTTAAAAATTATAAGCTTAGGAATACTCACTCGGCTTAGCCCAGGGAAAAATATGCCTCTTTTGTGGACGCCACGGTTGTCAACAGTGCAAGATTGTCAACTACATTGAAAATTGATTTGACTCCTTTTTAATGTCCTGGATAAATGCATTATTTCAGTTGTATAAAGGACACTAATCGGATCAGAATGGATTTAAAAAAAATATATCTGCAGAGTCATATAATATTTTTGTACGAATCAGAGAATGAAATGCTGTTTCATAGAGAAGAATGCAAGAGATTGACTGAGTGATTTAAAAATGAATTTAGCGAAAACAGATTCTATTGCTAAGTCAGAGTTCCTCGAAATATGTATTATTGTATTTTATATTTCACTATACTTTGAATGGCAATACACTACACTCAAAGTAAATGAACAAAGTAGAAGCACCAACGTATCCAGTTGCATTGCAGATTTTTCTTTCATCCTTTCAAGCAGATCTTCTGATGAATTAAACAATAGTTAAGTTTTCCCTTAAGTAACACAAACCATAATGAACCAGTGCTTTTGCGCGTATAAACCTCTTTGTTATATTAGCTAACTTATATTAGTAACGATATGAGTACTCCATGTAATTTCATGAAATTTTCAGACCAACTTATAACATTTACCAACTTTAGCCATTGCGCTTGCCCATTTTTCAATTTTATTACAATCCCTTTCTATCTGGATTGCTTGCGAAACCATTTCAATTGTTGAGCAGTACTCCTAGCGTTTTACGGGTTTTAAAGGAACACAAAGAAAGTTAGAGCTTTTCGAAGTTCCCTTAACTTTTAAAAATGCCTCTTTCCGCTTTACTTTCTCCAAATAGTTTTCAGCCTTTTAAGAAAACGTTATTATGGGCCTGAAAAAACTGCTTACAAGAAAAGTGTTAAAACATAAAAATGTACTGCATAATGTCTGCTAAAGTCTTTCAGGCTCACAAACGATAAATTATGGCGGAGACGTAAAGTTGCCGCGGTGGTAAATCAAGCGGGTAGAAAGGGGTTTTAGTAGTAAGTAGAAAGTAGCACACGTTAACATCATCATAATATAATCATGGACTGGGTTTTATAGCCGGTGCATGAATTGGACCGTGGCTAAATTCCATTTTTTGGGGAAAAGAGGTCTTTATGCGAGTTTACTTTTTTGTCTTGTTACATCTTACATTACTTTCTTACATCAATACATACTCGGACTATAGGTATATGTAGGAATGGAAAGGGAAAACTGGCAGAAGTTCCAAGTTTGAGAAGGATGATGGTAATAATGATGATGATGTGCACTTGTGGTTGTACTTTATTCAAAAAAAAAAAACATTTTACTCTTATTATAAGGTTGACTTTACTCGCCTTTCATTCTCCCCAAGACGAATCTTTTACTTACTTGGTTCAAGATATTGTAGCGTCGAATATTTGAGCAAAAAAGGGGAAAGCAGTTTTCCGAGGAGTAAGATTTATAGCTGTTAAAAGTTTGGGTAAAAGCGTCGCAAAGTTGGTTTTTCATCCTTTTGTGAACAAGTTTCCTTAATACCCTCTCTCCTTTATGTAATATGCCTTATTATCTCGCTTCGTTCGAGAGAACATTTTCAGTTTCAGTTTGTCCTTTCACATTACTATGATTTCTTTCCTTTCTTTCTTATACCGCAGCAGCAGCAGTAGCGGCAGCAATGAGCTTAATGCACACACACACACAAGTCCATAATCATAAATTAACTTAAACCATTTCCGCAAATGCAGAAAAAGGATCCGGTCTCTACTATGTCGCACATAAGTAATGCAATTATGGGAAGCGAATTGCTCACTGTAAAAGGGGAAATTTATCTCCCTCTGTCCCCCTCTTTATAAATAGCAACGTATACTTTTATAATTGTCGGAGTATATGCTTCATTCGCTCCCTCCATCTCAATTTAAATGCATCAACTTAGAAAAAAAAACTAACAGAAAGGAAAGTAGATTTATCGCGCAGACCCATATAATATATGTTTCTATAATATGCGAGTGAGTTGTCCAAATTGTTGATCCATTAGGAGGAAATAAAATGTGTGAGTGCCCTGCTTTGCTTTAAACATCAAGCCGATGCGATATGGCACAACTATTATGCAGTAGCAAAAAAAGAAGAGAGTATATGTACAGGCTCCATTCACGATTCATTGGCCATAACAAATTCGATTCGGACGCTCTTCGTTCACATCCTTATCCCTCCGCCTTTATTCTCCGCTGTTCGCCTATTAGGCACATTCCCTGACGCCAAGCCATCTCTCCGCCTTGCCTTGTGCTATGTTTTCTTTTCACTTCTCTCTCCCTCTTCTCCTCCACTCTAGCTACTTTTCTGTCAACTTTTTTATGCAATGCGGATTCTTCTCTCTCTCTCTTTCGCTCTCTATTGTAGGAAAACACAAAAGAAAGGCAAATCTCTTCTGTGAAGGAGATTATGGTGACGATGGCTCTTTTTTAGCTCTCACACAACTCCCATAAAAATGAAACTTTCAAAATGTGGAAAAGGAAAAAAAAGAGAATCCATTCCATTCCACGAGATGTGATGTGTACAATTCAAACTGGATCGAGAAAAGCAGGCAGGCTCTTTCAAACTGGATCTTGGCTTATGTGCATTTCATGCATATAAAATTTCTTAATATAAAGGGAGCAGAACAATAAATGGCTCAATGCAGTTCAATGCTGTTGTGTGTGTGGATAAGTGTGCGGCGGGGAAAGAGAGGAAAAGCAAACAAGCAATCTCAGCCAATAACGAACTAAAAAGGATCACTTTGCTCTTTCTCCACAAAACATCTCCATTACCTTTTAGGGGCCTTGCACAAAGAAGCTTCGGCAAAAAAAGGCA
>JAHZNI010002437.1:0-12002 GCA_027744415.1 Seira ritae | reverse complement strand
TGCAAACTAATTCCATGCTAAATTGGTGCAAACTCATTTAGTAATAGTGGTGCAAACTCATTCTACTTATGTAGGTTGGTGCAAACTAACTTGTTCAATATAGTATGAAACTTTTTGGTGCAAACTCCGGATCGACAACTGTCCGCATCGACAACTGTCCGGATCGACAAGTAGCCTAAAAGCGTAATCAGATGATCATCGAGAGAAGATTCTGTGATTATATTTGTTCCAGGAAAAAATTCTAAATATTTATTCACCATCTAAGCGAACAAATCCCACTTTCCCTGAAAAATCTTCAGCACTTTCATGCATGGATAACAAGGACATCTTGCAATTTATACCAAGAAAACTTTACTTAAGAACGTGAGTTGATTTCCCGCAAAATATAGACCTCCATTATTGAGCGAACGATTTTAAAATGTGTTAAGCTTACGTAGTCGCTATTCGTTTAAACGACTTTTCCTGGAAAAGTTTCCCCCCCAAATATAGTAGTTTCAAATGTGATGATATTTTAAAGGGAACTAACTGTAGAAATGTTGGGAAGTGTGCATTTATTTTGATATCATTATCAGATTCTCACCATCTTCCCAGAAATAATATGATTATTTGCTTATTCAGTTGTTGTCACTCTCATAAAAAGTATGGAGCTCAGGGAAGTTGGCCAGGAAAAAGGTGAAAAGTTTACTCTGTTGAAGTTGCTAGTTCGCTTCGAAAAAATGAAACAAGTCTCCAGGTGCATTGCAAAATAACTTTTTTCTTCCTCTAATAATACGTACAAAAATGGTATTATTCTGGTGGAAGAGAAAGAGGAAGCGGTGAAGTAGGAGGATGAAAGTGAAAGCGAAAGTTAAAAGTACATTTTACCTTTTCCTTATTGGCTGTGTACGCTCGATGCATATGAAGCGAGGCAGACGTGTATAGACACACATGGTTTGAGTCCCTTCCTATAAAAACTTTCCATTTTTCCTGCACATCTTTATAGCCTTCGGAGGAGGGGGTTTCTCTCTTCTCATCCATTACGTAAAACCGGAAATGATGGGCGCGACCTCCTAATCTTCAGTCATTCAACCTTTGATTGCAATTTTCGGCGGTAGAGTTGAAATTGGGACATGGGCGAGTATAAGCGTGCTTTCGCTTTCGTTGCACTTGCTCTTACAGATAGTCAAATGTTTGAAATTCTCATCAGAACTGGTAAAAAAACCTACCAGCTTACGTTTCCAGCACTTCCTCTTTTAAAGCAGACACATGTATCTACCGTATTTGCATTTATAATATTTTTGCCTTTGAACGAAAGTTTTTTTGGACCTGCTGAGTGAAACTCGGTGGAATGGAAGAAGCAACAAGATGGAATGGAAAAAGTGAAAAAAGATGTTTAGCTCTTCTTCCTCCTCATACATAAGTTTACATAAGGAATAGGCTCAAGCATAAACACTTTCCACGGAGATCTTCGAAAGATTCAATACTTTACTTCGTGACACAGAGAAGAGGCACACGATGAGTGTTAGTATGAATGAGCACGGTTACGAATCTTTATTCAGCAAAGGAGAACACAAGCAAAAAAAGTTTTATTTCTCACTTTTTTCCAAGAGGAACTTGTGTCAACAAAACTTCTTGAAAAAATGTTTTGTTTGCAAGAAACCCCAGGAAAAAGAAGAGTTTTTACACTTTAAAACACACTTAAAAAATTCTTCTTTGTGCCAACTTGTATTGTATTTTTATATCTCAATAAGATTTTTTTTTCTCTTTCTTGTGGGTGGATTGGATAAAAAGGTGGTGTGGTGGTGATGGTGAGTTGCTGATGATGATCATTTCATCACTCAGCAAAAAAAGAGCAGGTGGTGTTGCCTTTCTCTTTCCTCGTGTTTCCCCGAAGTAATTGTGCAATACTAAATCGCAATATGTACATACAAGGAAAAGTTTTAACAGGGAAAACAATTTTCCTCTTTTCCGAAACTTAAGTAGTACCGCACCAAACCATAGCAAGGTAAAATCCAAAAAGGATCAATGATTGATGCCAAAAAGCTAGTGAAATATTTTTTTACCAATTTCACTCTTACCCAAAGCTATCACCTATCAAACATCACCACAAAATCTTTTTGAGTTTCTGCGGTGAAAGTAAAATGGTAATGAGGTGTGAGCCCTGGATAAAAATCCAAGTAAAAAGTCCTGCATATATGTATGTATAAGGGATTGAAAGTTCCATGTGTGAAAATGAGATTGAAAAGCAAGTGATGTCTACTCTGGAAAAAAAGCGTTTCAGGGGGGAGATGACCATTCTGCATTTCCAGAAAAGTGACAGGGAAACGAGGCCTGACAGGAACTCATCTGACAAGTCCAATTTCTGCGGTGAATGGCATTTTGAGGTTGAAAAGTTGTGGAGCTTTTTATTCCAATTCCGATTTAATTGTGCTTGACTCTATATTCATTCCTTTTTGTTTCAACGAAAAGATATCGAACTAGAGCTGACGATGGGTGTAAATCAAAAATAATGAACGTGTTTTGCTGGCAATGGAACTGCCTATGAATGCATAAATTTCTTGGAATACAAGCTTGCAATTCAGTATGTATTTTTCATCGTAGAAGTTAAGGTGCGATATAGTGAATAGAATATTATATATGATTATCGCGAAGAAGAACGCTGCTCACAGATTCTTCCTGAAGCAGTGATAACTTTCCTTGTTCACTTTTCCCTTCTTTCTGATCCAATTACGGAGCGACAAAATAGTTGTTTTTTGTGCCAAAAAGATGAAGTTAAGCTGAAACCAAAACTGGAGTAGACAGAGGGAATGGATGATGTAAGACTGGGAAATGTATTTGCTCGTTACTCGTAGATAATAAGCGATAAAATGGAGAAGATGTATAGACATTTGCCTTCGTCTGTGAGACAAGGGAAGGAGGATCTAGGCCTGGTGGAGCTAGTGTAATGGTAATGCAGTTTTTCTTTCGGCTTACACACTTACACGCTCAGTGAGTCTTGCTAACATCAGATTAGAAATCGGCTTGACAGGACCACACACTAGAAATAAGTTTTTTCTCTCCTCCCAAGTAGAATGTAGCACCAACAGATACTTTGTCCTAAAGTGGAGAAAATAAAGTGTAAAAAAGTTGAGAAAGTTAGTGAAAGTATGATGGGAAGAAAATTTCTTGCCTTTTTTTCTTGGCACGGATCGAGGCCAAGCGAAATTGTGTGGGAAAGTCTTTCTTGATTATCCTACCCTTGACAAGCTCACAAAATAATGGGAAATGTTGTTGGCTACATAAAACACTAATTTACTTAGGGAAAGTTTTGTATATTCAGCGAGCTGGAAGTGAATGGTCGTTTTAATTACTGTCAAGTGTTGTAAAACGTAAGCGGTATTTAATATAATGTGTCACGTGATTCGATTTCAGGTCTGTCGGGCGAAGAATACCTGACGGCAACAACGCACGCTCACACAACGCAACCAGGCTTATACCCATCGACGTCTCGAAGTGCTATTTTTTCTCAAGCGCAACAGCTCCGCGCAGCTGCAGCAGCCTCAGCCGCGGCAACAGCATCGTCCACGGGCAGCGGTGACAATTCCGGCAATGACTCGCAAGCTTCGTCGACAGCTACAGGAGGTGGACATTCCTCTTATGTGCCACCACCTCCTCCTCCAGCGCCACCTGCTCCCACACCTGTGATGCCACCCACTCCTGTTCTCTACAGGTATCTTCATTTCTTTTCCTTCCGACTAATTCCCGGCATATCAAATAGGTTTCGGAGGAAACTATACTTGCCTATTTATTTCTACATGGAGTAATTTTTTCTCATTTTGTTTACAAATGTAGCATCCACATACCTGACGAGAGAAGGTATGTGCGACACTCGGGTGGAGGCGAGCCGCCAAAATATGAGGACGTGTGCTTTGATGTTTGACTGACATTAGACCAAATTATTATAAACTTCTTTTCCAATTCTATTAGGACAATTAATCATCGTTATCCTCTGCTTTTTTGGTACTAATAAATCCAACTTTGAAGGAAGATGATGATAGAACTTTCTTCTACTTCACAAGACACATACAGACATTCACACAAGCAGGGGTAACACATTTTCTGTTCGAGGAAAACTTTTTTCCACGCTATTAATTAAGATTACATTAGGCCATGGAAAAGTTTTATGGGAAACCATATCTCTTTTGGGAAATCATTATGCTGCATCATTACATAGGAAAATGGATCACTACTGCATAAAATATAGTACTACTAACTAATCACTTTATATTCATCGTTTAGCGTTACAAATCGAAAAACTTTACACTTTGAAAGCGTTAAACTGCCCATTAACATTTTTACTAACTGATAAAGATACAAAACAAGTTTCTACTGTAAATTATAATAGACACTTCTCTTTCGAAGATAATTTTACATTTGAGATTCAAAAACTCAAGTTTTGGGGAAGAACGTTTAGAATCTCGCCTTAAGGATTGATTATCTGTAGTAATGTTTTAAGTACCTTTTGCTAAGGAAGAAGAGTTAAACATTTACGGATAATGTGGACCTTATCAGAACCTCTTACCCTTCAGCATAATTTTCCCTGAAAACTTTCCAAATTATATTTACACGACCAGACCAGACCACATGTAAGATTTTGAAGCGTACTATATATGTATATCCTTCAAAACACTGAATTTACTTACGTAGACATCCGTCAACTTATAAAAGAAAGCAGCGTACTTTTTTCGCGTTCCATTAAAAGACAGAAAGAGAACAAGAAATTTTATTAGAATCTTATTCCTAATCTAACTTCCTGACATTTTGTAATCCTACAGAAAGCAATATAAACTTTTATATAGGACAAGTCACAGTAAAAAAAGTTGACATATTTTAGGATAAAATATATCTAGTCCAATCAGTAATTTATTTCCTTGAAACTTTGTTCGGGTTTCAAGTTTCTTGTATGATTATTGTATTCATCAACTATGTAAACTTACAAAAATGCTGACATACTGACAGCTCCTTTTCAGAGACATTTGAATTCGTATCAAAGTCATTTTCCATAGTAAAGTATTGTTCACAACCACAACTCACCTCTTCTGATTCCAACCATTTTCTCGGCACACAAACCCTTCTTTGAAATCTCTCTCTTTGGGAAATAAAATGTTTCTGATGTAAGATGATGCACACTGTTTACATACGTAGTAGGTACTCGTACTTTGTATTTTTGCTCAAGTTTGCGATTGGAAAACATGACTCAAAAAATTGAATAGAAGTTCTGAAACAGTTACATGACGTTTTATATAGTGTAGATAGTCAAATAACCATTTTTCTCTAAGACTTCATCTAGTAAGTATGCTCTCTGCTGGCATTGCATTGTCACTCTGTCAATGTCAACGGCGAAACCATGATGTTGACTGTCGAGCCGTTATCTTTAACTGTACTACATACAACGATGTGAACGATATGATATGTGCTAGCACCCACCCTTCTTGTATTCTGGAACATAACTCACCAAACCCTTCCATTCAGCGAAAAAATTATTGCCAGACTAGGAAGGAAGGGCCAGTCTTTCTTCTCATCTTCCTTCCTCATCCTATGATCAATCCATGAAATCCTTCCTTCTACGTTCGCAAAAAATATATCAGTTACTTATTTCGTACGTACCAAGCCAATTGCAATTCAAAACGAAAAACCAAATGAAAATACCTCCACTAGACTAGAACTCCAAACTATATACAACATTACCTTTCATCGTGTTCACTTTCTGTGTTGTAGCGCGTAATCATACTGTAAAGCACAATCATACATATACATACACCACATGGAAAATACTGTCTGCTTTCACCACACTCCCTCCACCCACGCACCTCAGAGTACTTTTTAGCCACGATGATGATATTATACCAAAGCAACAACCACCACCATCATCATCACAGGCTTAAAGCAGTATTTTCTTCCCACCAAATTCTACTTTTTACTCGGAGAAATGCCACATAATATTATGAAAATAACATTTAAGGTATAAACAGAACCCGGGCACAAAGATCACTCTTGAGATTCGAATTACCTTCCTTTATTTTTCACCACGACCACACACGACTATACCACACATCCACTTTTGTTTTGTACTCACGCGTTCCCCCAAAAAGCATAGGTATAGACACAAACGCTTACTATGTACTTGTTCTTTAGTAAGTAGAGTTGAATGTAATTCTTGTATTTTCCGAAAGAGCCAGAGAGAGAGAATAATGTTTTGCATTGTTTATAAATTAGTATAATTTCCTCCTACACCGGAGCTATAGAACAAAAGAAACTGTATGAAAAATTTCTGTTGGAGTGAACCCTGTGCACATTCAGCAACAAACAATTCAATCCCTTCCTCCAGCTTTTTACGCCCTGTTGCACCAGTGGAGAAAGGCAAGTTCTTTTCGTAAGCACTCCTCCTTCTCCACACTCGCCGAATTTCGCTTCATACATATCCTTATCCTGAATAAATGCTATAAAATAATTCACTTTTTAAGATTCGTGTAGGAACGAGTGTAATGCATAATATTTTTATTGGGATAATGAAAAATTATATGAAATCCATTATGTCTCAAGCATCTGCCTACAGTTCTAACTTCTAACTAATTCACATTATGTATTCCGCTCCCCCTTTTTCTTCATTTATTGCAGTGGAATGACTTATAAAAAGGCTTATTCCTGTCCTTATGTTCTTCTGTTGAAATTATTATGAGATGAAGAAACTTCTTTCCTTTCTTATTTGAAGGAAGCAAAATAAGCAAAAAAATTATCATTTCCCCGTCAAATTTCCTATGATTGATAATGGAAATAGCAAGAAACATTAGTTCTCATTTGGTGAAAATAGGGAAATCCTTCATACTATCCTCGATCCTCATTTCCTTCTCTTCGGTTTTCTCGTCTCAATCGCTGAGGAATATGGCAGACATGAAATCATCCGTGTGTATAGTTTTCTCCTTGAGTTCATCCAAAATCGAATCATCTCTATAAGAAAAAATAACGTGCTTCCTCTGACAGAATAGACATAGCAGCGTACCAATATCCTGTTTTTGATATTTATATTTTCATACGGATTATCCATTCTGCATCGCATTCACAATATTTATTTTCGTTCGTTTCTTTCTGGGATGCATATCGGTTGGAGTGTATCAGACGTAAGAAAAAGGAAGGAGAACGACGTGATTGGCAAGTAAAGCTGGAAATGTTAACTCTAGTACATTTTGAAAAGTAGAGATCTAAAAGGAGTGCGAAATGTCCATGTTATTGCAACTGCTTCAATAATACATTACACAAAATGCCTCTCTTGTCGAAATGAAAGTTGAAGAAAGCATCTTCTGAACTTCAATATGTATCTTCCCTTCAAACCATTCCAAGGCTCCTGTTTGGTTCACATACAAAATTCACTTGAATTATTATTCGAGTTATGCTGTTCCAATTTCTTTGTTGTTTCGTGCTGCTCTGTTGTGATATAAATTGTTAATCCTTCCACGAACATTTTTTCAACTCGGAGAATTCGTAGAAGCAGCAGCAGCAACCTTTCTGTTGCCTTTTGCCATTCCATTGATTCGACCAGAACGAAAAAGAAGCCAAATCTATTCCTTACTACAGAATTTTATACATGAAAGCTGTAAATACATTTTTGCTATTCAAATGATATTGCATTGTTATGCAGTACAAGAAAAAAATGTTTGAGTTTGGAGAAGTTCGCATTATTGAAATGTCACGACAGGTCCTCCGAACCACTTCTCATAAAAGTCTATACATTACGCGTGTTTGAAGGTGGGGAATGCATTCATACATGATATTTGTTCAAGCTAGAAAAGCGTTAGAGTAAAATCATCCTCCTTGTCCATTTCTAATTCACATTCTCTTCTTTGACTGGTCGTCTGAAGCCAGTTTTGGAATTTTGTCGTGATAGTAGGTATGTTGTAAAATGATTTTTTCTACGCGAGCGTAAAAATAACTTTTTATGCCTTTTCATTGCTGTGAAAAAATATAACTTGCTAATTTTTCGAGTAACCCCTATTTAAAGAATCCATTTCGTAGTAAAATTGCCTTAAATATTTTTTGATTGCCTACTTAAGAGGGTAGAAACCAAAACACATGAAAAGATGATTATATTATGTAAATACGTGGCCAGACTCATGCCATCACTCCGAATTCCCCAAAGATTTTGAGCAGAATGTCATGCAATGATGAGCCCAGGAGTATCACTAGCTAGCTATATCAAAGCAAAATTATTATGCTCTTTGATCTCTCCTTACTGCTTGATGGAATCCATTCCCAGCAAATATGTATCTCGTTCCTTCCACTTCTGATCTCCTGAAAAACTAAATCCATTAAAAATCATCAAAGTAATATTAAAAATACTGCGTGATGGAATCCATTCCCAGCAAATATGTATCTCGTTCCTTCCACTTCTGATCTCCTGAAAAACTAAATCCATTAAAAATCATCAAAGTAATATTAAAAATGGAGGGAATGCTTGAAAAAAATTGAAAGTGAGATTTGTTAATACCGAATCTATCAATGTAGGCGTATATTTTTTCATTTTTTGCATTTTATCCTGTAAGAGTCAGACAGAAAAGCAATAACTTATGACTCAAGTTCCTAATTTTTTGTTTCAATCTTCTATCCAATAATCACGGTTTTTCCAGCGGCAATTTTTCAATTAGCAAATATTTAAGCTCTCGAGGTTTTGATAGAATTCCAAAAAACAAGCTTTCTCTGACTCTGGCCTAAGCATTCGAAAATTCATAGGATTAGTCTGAATAGAATTTGGAGCAAAAACCACAGATTTTTCGAATACCAAATCGACGGGACCTTAATTACTCGCACAGGCTGTACGGCTTTAGAACCAAAACCAACTACAAATCCATATCCTTGGTAAATACATATTATTCCTATAGAAAGGTCTGTCCTTCTCGTTTCGATAATTTTGCTCTCCCTTTCACTTCACTTTTGCAAATCAAGTAAATCTAGAGACCAGCAGGCGCAGAATGACATGGTGGAGCGAGCGTTCCATTTCTACTAACCCTTTTTCCAGACTCTATCTAAATTTTCGTAATCTGCTTTGGTATCATCATCGTCAAGTATCACTATTGCCTGAAGCGACTCAAGTACATAATAACTATGTATGTACTATAGCATTCCAGTCAGCGTGGAAAAAGCATGAACTAGCGTTCCTACAGATATTTCTACTACTTGGTTCACTTCACATAAGTGAAGAATTAATCGTCCCGGACAAGGACCTATACTACAGTTAGAGAGTTGGATGGTTTCCCCTCCAAGTAATAGTAATCCGAAGTTATTCGTTACCGTAACTGCTAATATGACATTAGGATGGATAGACAGGAACTTTTAGGCACACACAAAAATACTCTTTTTCAAACGAACCACACCGCAGAGCAATCCTTTAAAGTCTCGCGAAACATTTTTGGGGAAAACGTCACAGTTAGATTAAGATAGACACTTTTAACGTTTTATATTAATCTACTTAAAAACGAGCCGTAATTATATATTGTTACATGCATAATATTATATATTTAGTGTATAGAGACTAACGTTACATTTTCCGAATGTTTGAATGTTTCAAAAAGTGGTTTGAATCGAGTGGATGACGGTAAATATGGTGGATTAACGAAACTTTACTTATGGTTACTTATTTGATACCTTCCCCAAGTACTGAAGAAATGAATCCTTACAAAGCACAAAAACTAAATCTTTAAACTTACTTTTTAAAAATAGATTTGTCCGAAGTAATAACTGTCATGTTGTTTAGAATATTGTACTTATGTAATGGAAATTTTTAATAAAAAAACCTTTTAGATAAGTTCAGCTAGTCTGAGTATAAACAAGTTTGATGTAAAACTCACAGAAATATTCCAATTGACATGAGAGTGAATAAAGGAAATGCCAAACAAAGTAAACATTTTAGGAGATTATATAAATTCATTAAATGTTTGTGGTTGTGACTAATAAAAAATACTGTATATGAACCGAATTAATAAGAGGAGCGGGGGCAAAAGCACATGATTCAATAAAACATCGTACACAATTACTACTGACACTCCCAACCCAACTGCCAACTGGGACAATATTGCTAGCTATGAAGTCGAAGTTACATACTATGCTGGTTAAAAATCTCATAGAAACTGTTGAAATTGCACAAATTATCTCAAATTGCCGCTTACTCAACCTAAATGAATCGCATTTTTCATCGTCTCGTTTTCGTCAGAACAGAACCAAATGCCCTTCACAGTGACGACGGCTGACGGTTCTTCATTAACATCGCAAAAAGGATTCGATTTTGTTTATTTTGTAATCACAGTGTAGGATTTGATTTGCATTTAAGGATTCTTTCGAAGACCACGCGTAAAGGTAAGATTGGAAGAGCTAATCAGCATTCACGACATTTCGAAACTTACTGACTTGACAGCAAGCTCCTTTTTAGTTAAGAATGGAAGACGGCGAAAAGGTCAGGTCTGGCTCGATAAAAGAAGAAAGAAGTTCTATACAAAAGGAAGATGCCAACCAAGAGGGGGACAACCTCACAGGAAAGGATCCCACAGCAAACGAAGATGATGGGATCATCACGGATCCTGCGGAACGCCCAGACTTCTTGAACAAGATATTTGGATACATTGATGAAAATAGGCAGAAGTACATTGAAGCATTGAGGGAGGCAGTTGGGATTCGCTCAATTTCGAGCTGGCCGGATGCGCGAAATGAATGTTTGCGTATGGTGCAGTGGACAGCGTCTAAACTGGAGGGGCTCGGCTTTGACACGGAGATGCGGAAAATGGGAGATCAAGACATGGATGGGAAACTGGTGCCAATGCCGCCAATCATTCTTGCCTCTAGAGGAAATGACCCAAGTCGGAAAACACTCTTGATTGATCCCAGGAATTCAAGATGACGTATGTCCCGTACTTCCTGAGGAAGAGGGTCTTTACGACGGGATAGAATTCGACTTGAATGATTTCAAGGAAGATTGCGGTGTCAGGGCGCTTCGCTATCCAGACGATAAAAGAGCCACCCTCATGGCCCGTTGGAGGTTTCCATGCCTAACCATTCACGGAATCCAGGGTGGGTTTGGAGAGCCTGGTGCAAAGACGGTAATTCCACGCAAAGTCATTGGAAAGTTTTCCCTCCGCATCGTACCAAACCAACGACCAGAAAAAGTGGAGAGGCTTGTGAAGGATTACATGCAAAAGAAGTGGGAGGAGAGAGGTTCTCCAAACAAGTTCCTAATCTATTTAGCCGATGATGGGTTAAAACCATGGTGTGCCAATCCCTTTCACCCAAGTTATCGCGCTGCTAGACAAGCTACTGCCTGGGCTTATGGAAAAATCCCCGACATGACCAGGGAGGGTGGAACATTAGAACGTTTGCTACTTCTCCAAGAAATAACGCGAAAAAACGTCCTCCTCATCCCAATGGGCTCCTGCGATGATCGCGCTCACACTAAAAACGAGAAGTTGAGCGTGGACAACTATGTCACTGGAACGAAACTATTCGCTGCGTTTATTCACGAGGTCGGTCGATTGGAGAAGACTGAGTTGTAGAAATTACTTTCGAGCAAAACTGAAAGATGCACATATGTAAATGCTACAAATATTGCTAATGATGGACCATATACCATGCCGTAATCATCATGTACGATTTTCAAATTCTCTCGTAAATGTAACTAAATTCATAATAAATCTGGACTGTCATGCTTTTCAAAAAATATAATGATTTTTAACATTACTTATGCATATTACAAGAAGTCTTATTTTTGCGGGAAGTGAATGTTATCTTTCACATTATCCAGTCGTATGCCAAATTCCATATTTCATCGATTAATAAGATTACATAAATCAACTAAAGGCCCAATTAAAATGAATGCAGTAATACTTTTCATGCTAGAAATCTGCTAATGTAAATCTGAAGAACATCGTATCGTATGTCTAATGGTTATAGGTATTTATTATGTTGCAAACGAAGTGCAGCAACATTATGCTTTCACGTGTGTCCGT
>JAHZNI010002436.1:0-10317 GCA_027744415.1 Seira ritae | reverse complement strand
TGATCTGCCTAGGTAGCGCATAGACAATGAAGACGTGAAGTTTTCATCCGCTGGAACCAATTTGCTTTAGGTAGTGATCCGAACAAACAAAGGGTTAAACAACTCACACTTGGCATTCGACGAGGTCAGAGGGTAATTGACTTTATGAATCATGTCATGGAAAAGGATCAAAACTTGCTCTTTGAAATAATAATAGCAGAAGTCTGACCTCATATACTTAAATTATAATACCCACTAAAAATAAGCAGACACTGGAATATGGCCAACTCAGAAATAACAGTTTAATTGTAAACCTAGATAATATTTTAGTTTAACATTAAATTAATTCAGCGCATTACGAAACTTGTTTGGTGAATTCCACACATCTGTCACATTATGTCTACTCCTGATTGATCAAATGATTTAAATATTCAAGGACGACTCCGTTATGAAGAATGTTAGTAATACTCAGTCATAGTGATTAAGAGGATCTGTTCATAAAAAAATAGATGGAAGAGGGTTTTCTAATCTCAAGTGCCGGACAAGACAATTTTGGGCTAAGGAAAGCGAATCATTACCAATTCGAACATGCTTTCATATGGCGCGTGGTCGTGGTATTGGTTGGTTTTGGCTTTGCACAATTAGGTCCTTAGTACTACATTTAATTTTGCTGATAAAATATGGTCTGGCAATCATTATGTACATTATTGTATGGCGTTTACAAAAAAAGTGATGACGACAATGATGAAGCACCCAAGGGTTATTTTCCACAAGCCATTTTAATGAATGAGTCCGGTATGAAAGAATTATTAAAATAACCTTGTTTTTGCATTTCGACTCGAATGTTCTGATCATGCTTTAAAAATTATATCATTTAGTCCATCAAATAGTCATTTAGGACCAGAATAGTCTCACTTGGCATATTACGAAGCATAGATACAAAATTTAAAACAAAAGATTTTTACGGATGGAAAATATGAAAATACATTTGTCACACAGAGTTCAATGTTTCAATCTTAGGAATCTATGTTGACCGTCGGTGGGTGGAAGTAAGTACACAAATATTTACAAATCATTGCAGAATGGAGACAAGACAACGTCTAATATTTTGATTAAATCCATATGCCACGCAACTACACAGGTAGCCAAAAGCATCACGTTCTTGTATTCATCCATCATCATCGACGAATAAATAAAACGAAGGTGAAGGCTAGTTTGATCTCATGCATAAATTGATTTTTTATTAACACTTGCGCGTAATGAGTAATAAGTGAAGCTCCCATTATAAGTGAGGTGATTGTGTGAGCTATGCATGTCGCATGCAAAAATATTTTAGCTACTTTCAATACAATGAAAAAGTCATTGCATCAAAAACTATTAGCCATCTCCTAGATGATTACAATGTCTGCAATCACGACTACGACGAATGAATTCAAAGAAAATGCAACGCTGCAGTTTTCATAAAGGTACTGACTACAGCCACAGCGTACGTAGAGTGCTACAGTTACCAGTGCAGTGGACTTTGCACAATATAGGTACACAACTACCTAAAGAAGAGTACACAAAAAGCTCGTGTACTGAACGCAGCCCTTTTGGGCTGACTTTTAGTGATTAATACCTATTGACAAGTTCATTAGGACGCCCACTTTAACAAAATAATACTTTTCTTATCAAAGTAAACCAGGAACGTTGCTTAAGACCAAAAAGAGGAGGTAATGCAAATGCAACATAATGTAACATGGCTTAAATGAAGCATCATGTAGAATTAAGGAGTTGTCTCGACGGTGAACCACAATCGCCACATTTTGTTGTCACTTTTCCTCTGAGAGTTCCAGTAAGTACTTATGCCGAAGTAAGAGGTAATGATGAGTATTTTGTTTGTTCAGTTACACTAAAGAATAATAATTTCAAGAATCTTTCATATAAAAATCTTCTTGAAACCTCAACTTGGGAGCACTGCAAACAAATCTTCAAACGTGAATGAATATATGTACCGTAAGTAAAGTAATAAAAAGAATGATGCGTCGTCGTAAAATTTGCTTCCTTATAGCTATTAAATAATGTCCAAAAATTCCATCGCACCTTCATTAAATTTTTCATGAATTGTTTCAGGAGTAACGACTATAACTTGCCTAAAACGAAAAGGGAAAATTGTAAAGGGCAATAATCATAATAATGAGTAAGCATTCGCGTATATATTGGAGCCAGAAAATATAAATATTTTCATAATATTATAACATTCAGTAATTTTCCTTACATTAATTTGCTCTCCTGATACAAATTGTAATACATATTTATTATAGAATAGATTATCGCCCACAAAAACTTCAATCAATAAAATTACTCAAATAAATATGTATCTACCACAATTTAGATAACCGAAATCAACACTTATCGCCTCAAAAACTAAATACTTTGATCAAATGAAAATAAAAAATCGATATAAGTGGCATCAAACATTAAGATCAAGGCTTTATAATGCTAAAAAGTGTAAGGTTTCCTTTTAAAATATTGAAGTATTAATGCACCATCCATCAATCAAACTACCTACATAAGTTGTTCACTGTTCTATTAAGCCAAGACACAAGATTAAATTGAGTTGGTTGAGAGCAAAGTATCTTGCCTCACCTTCAAATATTCATTACTTTTTATACATACTTTGCCATCCCCTCTTATAATCTGACCTACGATATTCATATTACCTACGTAAGTACCAAAAGTAAGTGATTGTTGCATTTAATTTCAAATTTCGCCCCACACTATCACCATAAGATTCATTTATATCGACCACTACATTTCCGTTCATTCATTCATATTTCATTTACTCGATTCGTTCATAAGCTCACCCTTTCTTTCCTCAAATAGGTTGCATTGGCTAGTCTCGTTCGCATTAACTCACCTCGCTTATTTCCCATGAGTCAGGTAAACCAAGAACTTCCAAAATAGCCCCGGCACGGAAAGCGTGGCATGAGCAACAGGGAGACAAGACTGACTGATACATAAAACCTCCCTCATAAAAATAACAATATCACTTCCCCTTCGATTACATGAAACAGACATTGTAGATGAAATGGACGAAGACATGACCGCTCTGTCCGTTTGTTGGTCCATAATATGTGATGTTAGCAAACTTACTTGCATATGATATTATTCGCCTTCAATGAATGCAATACTTATTCTTAAAGGTAACAGCCGCCAAACTTCATACCGTTTTCGCTCATTCATTCCTATTTCGCATCTTGCTACATCTTGCTCATAGACACCTTTTTTTAATTCAGAGAACGGTCTGTTTCGTCGGTTGCTGGCCTGGCTGACTGTAATTCTCTACTTTAAGAAACGGCATGAGGAGCGTGTCGACCAAACAGGACAGTTTCATTTCATCTTTCTATCCCATAAAACATTTTCCCCAATTTAACTAGCAATACTTGCTCCAATACAGAGGGATCATACAAGAATAAGAGCTAGTCAATTGTATTAAGTGTATTTATAAAGGAGGAAGCTTCCCCCTTGGTCTACTATTAAACACTAACAACACATTACTAAAGCAGTCTTCTAGCATTACATCAAACCGCATCATCATCATAACATAACAGCTCTGTTTTCCGTCAGCACCAAACCTGCATTCAAAAGATTCACAAAAGCTGAAGGAAAACCTTTTGCATTAAAAAGTTTCGTATAAAAGACATAGAGAAAAACTCTACTCAATTCAATTCTCACTGAAAAGCCGAGGGAGCTTGTTGCTTACTCCTTCATAGAGGGAAAAACACACGAAAGCAGAGACGCAGCAGAGCAAAAAACTCAGTAAGACATCTTCACAACCATTGCCTGTCAGTCAGTCACTACCAAGATCACATCCTATTCGAACGCCTGACTTCTACACAGGGAATAGTAATCTGCATAGCCTCTTTCGCATAATAAACAGTGACTCAGAAGATTCGTTGTGAAAAATCATTATTTTCCAAATCAAAAGATTTCCTACATTTAGTTCTTCCCCTCTTGGATTTTTTAATATTCAGTATTTTCTCAAGGAAAATTCTGTTGTAAAGTCACATCTATTCAGTTTCCTGTTTGTTTCCTTTACACCATTTTCATAATTTTGTCATCTCCTCTTATATCTTCAAATTGGTAAACCGTTCCTCCCGCATAAAACATTTCAACGTTTTGAACGTGAGTGGAGCATGAAGGATAAGAAAACAATGGGCTACAACTTTGATCGCGTTTCTGAATGGTTTGACGCGGACAGTTTCAAAATCTTTACGCAGACCGTACGAAGCGGTGACATTTTGGAATTGAGATCGACGAGATGCTCACACTGGGGCATTGCCATACGCAAGAAGATTGCTCCAATCAGCCCAAAGTCTAAGTCTAAACCACGTAAGTAGAACTAAATTTTACTCAAATCTCATTTATGACACAATAATTAATACTGAGTAACAACACATGAAAACTATGCATGCATAAGACCAAGGCCTTCATATTTATCAAGACAAATATTAAAGTTAAAGCCCTCATTGTTTTTCTGATCTACTATTATCTTGCGACAAAATTGTCTCGATCTTGATTGCGAAAGTAACGCATAGTCGAAAACACATTTTTTAGTCCAGTGCCTACCAACATCAATCAATTTGCTCGTGCTGTCATTAAAATTCATTGCTTTTCTGAGACAAATATGCTTCCTCAGTTAGTAATCTCTTTTGCATAAAAACTTTATGGGACATTTAAATTGCATACTTCTTAGTACACATGCTCAAACAAACATGTCCTACTTTGAGAGCAGTGCATGTATTTTTGCGTTAACTATGTTACAAATGGAAGATTATAGTTTTTCAGCAAGGATGAAAATCCTGCACCTAGAACTTGGCATTAAACATTCAGCTTTGTTTTCATACGCTTCTTGAACTTTTTTACACGAAAAACTCGGAAAGTTTGGAAGCTCCTTGTCTGTCAACGACGAAGGCTACCTGCTTTATAGAGTTTGCTAAGTGTAACTTTTTTTTGCAAGTGCACTACTTTTTACAGGATTAAGTTTTTATCTGGTATGACACTGCACGCTTTTCGCTACAGACAAAATGCAAGCAAATAAATATACAGTCTGTCATCATTATGTTCCCATCTGTAAACAAGAAAAATCCATACCTTTTCTGTCAGAATGTAATTTATCTTTTTAGAAAACACAGAATAGTCCCCAAATATTGGAATGGATATTTCGATCTATAGTAAAGGCATCATCATCATCATTTATGAATCATGAAATGACTTTTTGAATCTAATGCATCTAATAAGCACAAGCCCGCTTTTTTGGGTTTAGATACAAAAGTAGTTCCCCTCTACGTCATATCCCGTTGCCTATGATTCGGTATTGTCATAGACGGCATGTGTTTTCCAAGAACTAGGGGATACTTTTCATGCTCGCTCAAACATAGTTGAAAAGATCTTCGTCATGTTCATCAGTTCATAGTACTGTGAACGAGTCTTCAGAGAATCTATGCGCATTTCTCCATTTAACCTGTATATTATATGCATTATCATTTCCACATCCCCTCTCGTGTAAAGCGATGCCGAAGAGCATTCGCAAAAGAGCTCTAGCTAACTAAAAATACTGAGAATAAAGCTAATTGTCAATTGGCTACTAGGCATATTAGAATTTCATACAAGGTGAGATGATACGTAGGAGCATGCAGAACAGTAAGACGAAAGGTCAGTCAGTAATCACTCATCACCAAGTAAATCATATTGTACTTATTATTATAAAAATAAAAACGCAACCAGAATTGTTTTTATTGACGTTTGACAACGGCAATTTCATTGATGATCTTCCTTTCTGTTCATCATAAATTACTTCAATTAAGCTGTCTTCAAGATGCATACATAAATTCATGGGAGCAATTGCATGAAAAATATGACTTCGTATTTTTACATTTTAATAATTCAGCACGTGAGCTGACTATAAACAGACGAATTTATCAAGCAGTTAAAAACATGAAGGAAGATATGAATGATGTCAGGACAAGTAACTTTTTAAGGAAATAGTCATAAGTCGTCAAATTTAATGTAAGAAGAGTAAGCGTCGGTCAATCGGGGCAAATTAAGACACACCGCTACAATTGCGTGAAGATTGTGATGGTGTAAAGAACCGAACACCGATAAGCACGTACTAAATCCCATTTACACATATGTTCGTGAAATATGACATCCGAATTAGGAGCTGTTTCATTTAAGGAAATATTAAGATTGAGACGGATGAAGGCTGGCTGGCTATCAAGTCAGATTAACCAATAAGTTTTTAATTGATACGGAAGCAGATTTTAGGTTCATGAAACACACTATACCTTTACATATTGAATATTGGTACAAAATTGCAAATCCGTATCATTATTGCATCACTTCATCGCATCGCCTGATCTAAGAAGTCAAATCAAAATGAAAGTGACAAGGGAGATGAAAGGAAAAATCGATTTCCATGCATCACTGCATTAATTTGGAGCAACCGGACTTAGTTGAAGTAATTGTTTCCTCGTTTCATGATGAGAGGTGGAGGTGAGAGGAAACGAGATGATGCGAATAGGTATAGATTTAGAAAGAATGTCTATAAGTGAAAGAAAAAAGACTTTAATAGTGGCGGCCTAGTGCATTACCTATCTCATACTGTTTAATGTTAAAGTCTAACGAAAATCTGAATAAGAACACTTTTGACCTGCGCGATATTACTCACGCGAAATATCGATAATTCATTCACATCTTTTCTATCTTTTAAACAGCGAAGCCAGTTCCAGATGAAATTATGGTGTATCATTTAATCCACTCATCAAAAAATCGAGGCCAAGTCGGACAGTTCACCTTGGAGGAGTTCTGGCACGCTGACTGTCGCATAAGGATCAACAATACAAATAATGGAGCCAGTCTGTACAGTTCCTCCAATCCGATCATGTCCAAGACTGATATCCTACAGAATGCATTTATCGTAAGTTGTAACATCTTCATTTCCTACCAGCCTATTAAATTATGACCATACATAATTTTGCAGAGCCGGAGCGAAATGATTCTTGCGAAATATGCTCATATATGTCGTTCATTTGCTTTTATGACAGGCACATGCATCGACGCAGTTGAAGTGGCAAACTTGTGCTGAATTCATTCGTTGGGCGTCAGTGGAACAACAAGATGACATTATCCGCCGTAGTCCAGTAACGACCCGTACCGCCAACAGCATTGAATGTACGTCCTCGGCAAGCTGAAAGAGGAGATTCTAGCAACTGCGTTTTGTTTTCCAAAATACAAAGAAAACTAGCATTCCCTCTTCTAGGTTATCCCGTTTTTTGTTTTTACTCATTTTGTTCCATTTTTAAGACAAATCTCGACTTCTCAAGCTATTTAAAACTAGAGAGAATTAATCGTATTTTCGCTACGGTATTCGGTGAATACGTTAAAGATAAGTAATACAGAAATTGTCTCAGGCTGAATTGAAATCATAGACTACCACAATTTCATAAGATATGCAATGCAAAATGTAATTTACCCAGAATTGTATGAAACAGGTATAATTCAAGATCGCTCGGTAAACCTAAATATTTTGATATATATATAATTCTACGATTTAAGGCACGAAGAGTCATGAAGGAAAATATCGTTAAGCTTTTAAATAAACTCATTGCAGATGCAGTAAGATGTCATTCTGCTTTTTATAATTTTTATGCAATTATGAAAGTCATCATTGTATAGCAATTACTAACACATCTTCATGATTAATTTTGCATCAGTAAAAAGCAATTACTGGTAAGGCGAATTCATGGTATTCCTGCGCGACAGTGACAACTACTGGTGCCAGGAAGGTTAGGTTGTATCAATTATTCCCTAGCGTTGTCTTCACAATTAGAAAAAGCAAATCACAGCTTACCTCGCGAAGCAATCCAAACAAAACATCAGTATTCAAAGACCTCTCGTGTGCTTCATCCATTATAACAGCACTGTAATTGTCCAAGTCTGGATCCCGCAATGACTCTCGAAGCAGGATACCATCAGTCATGTATTTTATTATGGTTTTCTAAAAAAAGAAACGAATACCTACTTATTGGAAACGCTCCGCTCATTCAAATAAATAAACGTGACATGAAAATTCCATCAGATACATTACCTCACAAGTACAATCTTCAAAACGAATCGCATAACCAACTTCTTGACCTAGGTCTGTGTTCATCTCATCTGACACACGTTTGGCCACAGACATTGCTGCTACACGACGGGGCTGGGTACAGCCGATCATTCCCCGTTTCGAATATCCTGGTTAATGTAAAGGATACAAACTTCATGAATCTGCTCATGAATGCTCATGAATCAGCTCATGAATTCTTGGAGACCCTCTTTAATTAACATTATAAACGAAAACATACCTTCTTCGTGTAAATATTGTGTAAGCTGGGTTGTTTTACCGCTCCCAGTTTCTCCAACAATAATTACAACGCTATTGTCCCGAATCACGTTTAATAGCTGCAAAGACACAGAAAATGCAAAAAACGTTCCTTTTCAAGCAATAAACAACATTCTTGTACCGTCACAATTATTATTGAAACTAACATCTTGTCTGACAGCGAATACGGGCAGGTACTGTCTTTGCTGTAATATAGACTTCTTCTTGGCAAACTCACTGCTTGCTTCGCCAGCGTCCTTCATATGTTCCGCAAATTGTTGTCCTTTCTTATAATCCGAGTCACCTTCGTCGTCGACATTTTCATCCTACAGGCAGGAAAATAAGTTACCATTAAATGTAATTTGAAATTAACAGCTAATGAATTCATAAAATTGATTACGTTACACAAAAATGGAAACGCTTGGTACATACCTTTTCTTCCTTCTTCTCAATTCCCAAAATATTTCCGAGTTTTGATCCGGCGAGCTCCCAGTGTTTTTTCTGTGCCTTTTTTCTTTCCTTTTGTTCCCTAAATTTTCGCACGGTCACGCAACCTTTTCTTGCGATTATTGCCATGTCGGAAGTAGGATCCTGAAAGTAACAAAACATGAAAATGAAAATAATAATGACTATACATCTTTTGTTAAAAGTAATAGTAAATCAAATACGAATCAAAAGTACAAAATTTCAACAATGACAAAGCTACCATACGAAGACAAAAGGCATAATTAATTTTAATTTAATACTTACCCTATTGTACATCTCCCTCCCCTGAATCATCACCGGCACTTTTGTTTTTCACATACCCAGGAGTTTCCAAAACATGAGAGCTTCCAGGCTGACGAACCCACGGATTAAATTTATGCATCGGAGTTGGTAATGGCGTCTCGTCCTCCTTTCTTCCTTTTCTTTCAGGCACAGGAGTTGGGAAGTCCCATTGGGATGAGCGCTTGCTTGCATAGCCACTTTCATCATCATCCCACGCTTTTCGGCTCGGAGTGCCACCAACACTGAAAGCTGGGGTTAGAGGTTCATCTCTAAATCTAACGCTTGTATCTCCTCTTCTCGAAGAAGTCCTTCTATCATCACTTCGGGTGCTTCGATGTGATCTATCACGTTGATCTCTATCCCTATTATGACTATCCTTGTCCCTGCCGCGCGATGTGCCATGATTCCGTTCTTTTTCGTCGTGCCTATTCCCCCGACGTTCTCTACTTCTGTCTCTTGATTTATAGCGGTCTCTATCGGACGAGTATCTCTCATTATCGCGTCTATCCCTCTCCTTGTCTTTAGAAGAACTGTAATCCACCCTTCGAGATTTGTGATATCTGTCATCTATAGCTGATTTTGCAGATGTGTTAACACCACCGCCATGTGATGGAGTATCTTCCTTGGGTTCTCGATAATGTCTTTTTCTATCATCCTCTGACCTTTTTTGAAATGATCTAGATGGCTCCCTCTCAGGAGTAAGGTTCGGAACTTTTGAGTCAGCTTGGAGCTGCGCTTCCTTTTCCTTTCTCTTGATTTCTAGAATCAATGGGCATTAACAATTATTCAAATTGGATTCTTTGGATTGCCTAGTTCCTGTTTCAACAACATGAATAAGTACTGAATACCTGCAAGTCTATCCAATCCAAGTAATGATTTCTTTGGAATGTCTGGCTTTTTGAATTCATGTTCCACTTGAGACTTCTTTTTTATTATAAGACCGCCAACTGTAGGTGCAGACCCTTCCAAACGATGAATAGATGAATCCTCTTCAGCATCCATGCTTTAAATTGTCCACTAACAACTTTCTAAATATATACGAAAATGTAAATCTCTTTCTGTTATGTTTTTACTGTATGCAAAGGCTTTTTTTACTAAAAAACTACATCAGTAAAAATTCTCTTCTCAGATATTACATAAATGGATTCGCGAATTTTTTACATGGT
>JAHZNI010002435.1:0-16546 GCA_027744415.1 Seira ritae | reverse complement strand
ATACAGACATAAGTTTTCAATGTAAAGGATTGGATTAAGTAAACTTTGATAATTTATGTGTGAAAAGTAATTTTCGCTCGCTAAATCAATTCCATTAGTTCATGCCATGCCATGTCACATAAAATACACGCATTCATTCTAAATGATATATATTATGATCTTTTTTCTGTTCTACCTGTGGATCCATCACATCGTAAAGGTCTTTCCACGAGTAAGCTCGCTTGAGTCCACACAGTTCCCTGAAGTCGTTGTAACTCCCAATGCCGAAATCTCTTCCTCTCTTCACGTTAAAAGTGGGCAAGTCCAGGCCAAACGTTCGCTCATTTTTCAGCAGTAAATCGCTAACCTGAAAAAAGGAACAAGGAGGAAAACATAAAAATGCACCGTAAACATTAATCCTGCATGAGAAAAGAGGAGGAAACATGTAGAAAATTTTTTTAGGCTTAGTGAAAATGCTTTCGGGGCATTTCGAGAATATCATAATATCATGTATTTAGTGGCATAGACATAACATAACATAACATAGCATGGGAGACAGCTTGTTTTCCTTCCGTGGTAAACCCTTCACGAAGAACTGTGTTCCACGGGAAAAATCTAATGATATTTTGACACCATCAGACAACAGCAGAGCAGACCTTGTTTACTATAAGCCCCAACCTCAACCAAATAGTAATTGCACGAGCCTCTGGCAATAAACAGGAAAATAAATACATGCGCCCTATTTTTTTATAGAGATGAGAAGTAAGAGTATTTTTTATAGCCCACACAGCAGTCACTCAATTTTCACATAAGCAAAATCAAATATCGTATCATATCATCGTATCCCTCAAAAAAAGGGTTTTATGTTGGGACGAGTGAAGAAAGAAAGAGAAAGATAAAAAGGGAGAGAAAGGAGTATATATGTATTTTCTAACCGCTGGATCATAATACTCATCTATTTTCCTCTGGGGGACGAGTATAAATCCTCGCATTATCTTTTCATAATTGTATGGATTTTTAAGGATGATTCCACTGTTGTAATATTCCTCTAATGGAAGGGCTCTCTCTGGCTTGTAGTACTCATCTGCCAACACAATCTTGCCATAGATGCCTGAGTGATGCCTGAAGGCAGCTCCCGAGAACTCGTGGAATGTCCAAGGCTTCACTTCGGGATCATAATCGTAGGAAAATCCTTTGGATGGGGGAAGGATGCCGTAGTCGTACATGAACTTCCAGCCCAGGAGAAGGGGCAGGTATTCCACATAGGTTATGTGCTGGAATATGGCGATGGTGATTTTCCTGGCTTCATAGAAGAGCTGGTCGTCACTCCAGTGTGGATTTATTTTGTAGAGCTTCCTCGCGCACCAATTGTGCAGCCTCATGCCCATCGTCTGTCCTACAAGGACTCCGGGCTGGAGAGTTGTGCGGAGATCGCCGGACTTGAAGCAGAAGTCTGCGGAGGAGTTGAAGCATTCCGCATCCTTATCGATGGGCAGATAGTGTTGGTAGCCGACCTTGGAGAATTTGAGTAGGCCGTATTTTCCCACACGGAGTCCGTCGGTCTCATTCTGGGAGATTCCGTAGATGATGGAGCAGTCGTGGAAATGAGTTTGTCTGTTTAGCTACATAATATACACAGGACAATAAAATACGACTTAATTAGAATTGATTAGCTTGACCAATCAAAATCAAGTTTAATCCTGTTTCGTAAGCTATATTTTTTACCTTGCTCGCATATCCCAAAGAACAATAGTAATTGGGGGCGATGACAGCGCGAGCAAAGTTAAGGCAGTCGAGGGACTCCTTACGATGATCCTTATAGAATCCATCATCCGGAGGAAGGGCGATAGCATAGCATTTATCACTGACTTCGTCATCTCCCATCTTATATCCGTAGCAGCAGTCAAGGAACATCCCATCCTCGGCTTGGTAGAACGGCACGTGGGAGACGTCATGAGCGACGAGCTGGCCCCAAGTCATGAACCACATGTTCTACATACTTCTCCTCCACGTCCTTATCAGGCAAGGCGTGGTAGCGCATAGGCCTTACTTTATGGAGCGGCCTGTGGTCCATGCTGTGCCGGGGTTGGTAAACTCCGTCACTATACCTGAGTTAGGTAGTCAGAGAAGGAGAGAAAAAAAAATTAGAATAATATCATGAACTAATTCATATTCATCCATCATCATCATCATATCATTGTCTGGGAAGGATAATAAATGCAGCAGTAGGCAGTAGCATAATCAATCTAGTCTTCTTATTATTTTTACCTCGGAATACGAATGTAGCCCAAACCCGTGTATGACATTCCAATGGTGGGATATTTCAGGTTGTTGCAAGAGCCATCAATACTCCTGTACTTGGATGGGTAGCATTTCTTATCAAAGCTGTCACAGATTTCACGGTATTTGTATGGCAGATAGTGAGCATAGTCCGCGTATTTGAGGTAGCCTCCTTCGTAGTAGCTTTCAGGCTTAAATCCGTAGCTAAAAGGGAGAAAAGGATCATACGTCAAAAAAAAGATATAGCAAATGCTTCAGTTTCTCTTTTTTTCTAGAAAAAAATGAAGATAAAAATTATATACTTCTTCTGAAGATAATGCGAAGCAATAGCAAGTATAGCTCCCACAGCCCCCAAATCCAGAATTTCATCCAAGTAGAGATCCTTCACGACCCCGTTTCCCCAGTAGGATGGATCATCCTCATCCCTTCCTAGATGTTGGTCATGCCTATAGTTCCGTTCGTAGAAGTCTACCGCATATCTAATGGCTTGCTGGATGGCGTATGGGGGAATGTTTTGATAGCTGCCGTCATATCCCCCATGAATCCTTGGACTGTAGTTAATGATGTAGGGTGCAGCAAGCTCTGCAAAAAATATTTGTAGGGATTGCATAGAAAAACAAAATATTACAAAATATTAATATAGCTCTTTTCCATATTTTTTTCTTTATGATGATAGTGATGAAGTTTCAGTTGCAGGATACTTTTTTTACCGCTGTGATACGCATCCGGGCAGCAGACGCCCTGGTAGCCGTAGCCGTAAGTGCAGGATTTGTAGTAGTTGGTCGTCTCGTACCTGTAGTGGACGGCTGTGCCGTAGTACTGCGGACAAATGGCTAGGGGCTTACAGGATCCCGGATATCCTTCGGGACCGGAACATTTCGGATAGAGATTGGACGAAGTATAGGATGATGAGGGAGTATAGCTGGGTGCAGGAGAGTAGCCGGCTGGGGCTGGATACGAGCTGTAGGATGTATAGTGCTGGGGATAGTATGTAACTTGCCTTGGAACCCGACTCTGGGAAAAGTGGAGAATTATCTAATATGAAGAAAAAAAAACTTTCATTTTATTATTTTTTTTTCAACCTTACCAATGGTATCTCGTTACTCGTTATTTCTTCTATTTCGGGAGGGTCCGGATATTCTTCAGGTTTTGGATTTTCTATTATAAGCACATTCCACAGTTCCTCCTCGTCTAGGTCTAGGTAATAGGTTGGT
This sequence comes from Seira ritae, assembly GCA_027744415.1. Lineage (NCBI taxonomy): Eukaryota > Metazoa > Arthropoda > Collembola > Entomobryomorpha > Entomobryidae > Seira > Seira ritae. The sequence goes on along the minus strand of JAHZNI010002435.1, from coordinate 13,073 downwards.
AATGCTGGTGGTCGAGGTCCTCGAGGAGCGAAAATTGGAACTTCGGCAGCTGCTTCCTCTCTTATAGCGTTACTGAATACGTCTCCACCGCCACCTCCTCCTCCTTGCTCTCCGAATTGTTGTTCATGAGATGATTTTATAACGGCAACAAGGAGGAGGATTGGTAGATAGTTTAGATCCATAATTTAATAATTTTGATATCTAAAATTAGCAAAATAAACTATTGAAATAGAACATCACGGATTTTTCTTTACTTTTTTATATTACTTTGCACTTACAATTTTTATAGCCGAACGTTGGCTTGGACTGATGGATGATGACTGACGCAGAAAGTCAATTTGAGCGAAGGGACCAAAGACCTTGAGATTTGCTTTGCATGTTTTTATTCTAGAGTGGAGTAGCATGAAATATTCTGGCTTAATTAGCCTAATTTGTGGATGAAGAGATAAAAAATCCATGAAAATGAGACATGCCACAAGATAAAATGCGGAGTAGTTTGTTTTTGTCCCTTAAATAAAAACACGAGAGTCAGACAAAAATGCGCATACCTAATAATAAATCTGTAGCGGATGGACAAAAAAGTTCAATGAATCATGAATCCTTTTCTTGAACCGTTCCATTAACTTTACTAAAAACATCATGATCAAGCCAGATATTATTTTTTGATCCACGCACACGACATTAAAGTGATTTTTTAATCCCTTTTCAGAAGTCAGAACTCGATACATTTTCATCATCATCGTCATCTGAATTCAATATTTTCTTTGTCTTTCCCCATTTCCCTAATTTACTCCTGACGAAGAGCATGGTAGAACTAAGGCTTCTGAAATGCACCGATCTCCAATACCTCAGCCTATTGAGAAAGGTGCTCTTATCATAAATGACTAGAGTTCTGCCCGTCAGATTATCCGTGTAAAAATGATAATGCAGATGTTTCTTCTTTATCTTCTTATTCTCCCTTCCAGACTTTCCATTATCATTATTATGATGATGAGAGTGATGATCAGGCAAATTACTATATTCGTTATTGTTAAGAATATCTTCTCTGTGGCTAATATTTCTGGTAGTGCTATGCCACCAGCAACACTCATCATCATGATTCGGCAAAGATTTGCTCAGTGCCTTGGGGGCCATTTCAGCAAATTTACTCTGGTAATAGGAGTCTCTCATAAGTGAAGCAGCGCATCCAATGTAATCATCGGTATCGTCTGGGGGCCATTGAGAATCCTCTGGAGGGATTATGCCAGGATTTTCCTTGACATACAAGTCGATTGCTTTTGCCACGTTGTCTGGTCTGAGAGCAGAAAAAAGCTTAATGTAGTTGAAAAAAATGATGCATGTATTTTGTCTCCTCCTCCTCCAGTAAAATAAATTTTACATTTCTCGCTTTTGTCCGCAACGAGTCAAGAGGAACTTCCTTGAAGAATCCGTGATTTCGTAAGAGAGTCCGAAAATTTTTCGGTTGAGGGGCACGGGATGCTTCCTTTTTCATAAAAAATTTAAACTGGCTTGCAAATAATTATTATTACGCGTGAAAAAATTGAATGTGCATCATGTAAATACTTAATTGAAACCGGAAGTAGTAATTCCCAATGGCCACATTCATTATTTGTCAGTCCAGACGATGAAGATAAGCCGTATCGATCCCAAGTGCCCCCGTACTTATCAAAAGACGATTTTGGGGAGTGCATGAAAAAATAGTGTTCAAAAGGCTCCGGTGCTAGTCCCCTCGCTAATTTACAGTTATTTCTGCAGCTGAAAAATTGATACATGGTTCCTTTCAAAGTGACACTTTCATTCGTAACTTTGAAGTTGCCTCTATCATCATCATCATTGTCATTTTCATCCTTCATGTCTTCACAGCTTCTCAAATTCATATTATTAGCATTATTGTTCGATATTGTGAAATTCTGATTTAGAATATCACTCGGCGTGATCTTAATTTTCTTCAGGAAAGGTATTTTGTCTTCATCACATGAATCACAAATCATATTCACGCTTCTATTCTGTGGATTTTTGGATGGAGGAAGCATTTGGAGATAATCAAAATGAAAGCGGAAGAGGTGGGCGGCCGCCTCCAGCTCAAACTTTGTGCCTGGCTCGTTCCTCTGGGACATGAATTGGTGGAAGATGTACTTGAAGCTATCCAAGTAGAAGTATGTATTGTTGTTGTTCGTCTCGAGAAGTCTCTTCATTTTGAAATACTTGTTGTGCCTCCTCCGCTCGATGAAGTCATCAAGACAACGGTAGCAGCCGCATCCATAGCCATAGCCATAACCTTTGACATTTTCATGTTCACTCAAAATATGACTGGGATTCTCAGTTCCAACTCCAACTTTATTCCGAGTCCAAGACATGCTCTTGCTCTTCCCTTTCAAGCGCTGCTGCAACTCCTCCTGCTGCTGTTGTTGGAAAAGGAGAGTACGCTCGAGAAAGTGGGCTCGCTCTTTTCTCAGCCAGAGCCGAATAATTTTATGCTTCCAGAAATCGGGTAGATCTCTCAGCCTCCTTTCCCATTTCCGTGATGTCATGTGATCTACGGTTGCAGTGCGGATTTTGTAATGGTATCTGGCGGTGAATGTCAGGGCTTGGGAAATGGCTTGAAAGAGGCATGAGCCTTTGCCCGAGTTCGGGATGATCTCGAATAGGCCGATGTCATATAGCCAGAGACGTTTTATTGTTTTAGGCATTGTTTTATTTTGTTTTTGTGGACTTTATGGAGAATTGGGATGCACTATGTACGTGTAAGTTATTTAAGGTAATGCAAGGTCATGTCCGTGCCATCCACGATTTAAAGAGCTGAGGACTCAAGAACCAAACCAGCAGAGAAGTATCTATAGAAAAGGTAGAAATGCAAATGGAATTCTATTCTACTGGATTTCTAAATGGTCAGGTCAGACTCATCATTTTTTTATTAGTTTCAAGTTTCAAGAACAATATTCACATCAGGAATACTGACACTGACAGTAAAGTCATGCATGATTATATTTATCTAATTTATCTTAATAGCTTCGATATTTAAGTCATCATGATTTACACATGAAGTTTATTTCCACTTTCATTTTCATTCACTCGCTCCCCCAGTGCCAGATTTCGTGGCAGGCGCTTGAGTAATCAATACCCATCTTTCCTCATCAGGATCATATTGATGACTGAATGCTTCGTTGATCACGGTCAGGTTGTTCTGAATTTCCTTCAGCTCCTCATCACTTATCTCGCGGGTTAGGCCCATTTGTCGGGCGAAATCTTGTCGAGTAATTTTGTACAAAGTGATCTGCAAATGGTTCGTGGGCATTGGCATTCCCTTCGGGGTTTTAACGGTGACTCCACCATGTTGGAAATGAACTGCAAAAACAAATGCAATTAATTTTAATTTATCCCCATTTAATTTTATTTTTCAGAAGAATTATTAATTACTAACCCATTTTACTGATATCGACAAAGTCCCCAAAAGTTCGTAAATCCAAGAATCCTATAAAGCGTATTTTGCCGTGCTCAGTATGCTCCACAACGAGATCCTCAACCTTGTAATTACCCGAATCAATAATTTGCTGATTAATTTGGATGGCATCCGGAGTAGTCCTCATATTTGCGTCCGAAACTACGAACCCTCGATCACCGGGAGCTGGAGCTGTGGCCTCGTCGCCGCCTTCGTCCTCATCACTCTCTGTGGTTTGGACATCTGAAGCTTCGTCGGCTTTATTACCGGAGGAGAAGATGAACTTCACATCAGACTTAGATCTCTTTTTGTCATTTTCAACAGGCGAGGTGAGGGAAGCCACTTCTTGGCTTCTTTTACAACCAGCTTGCATCCCCACATTTTTCACCCCCGGAGGAACTGACGGGTGCTGCTGTGTCTCAGCATTATTAGTTCCGATCCTGAAAATCCTACGAAAGAATGCTGGACTTCTTCCGTTCTCACAAGGCTGATTTGCTACCGGCGAGGTTGAGGTCGATGCTGGCTTCTTAGACTGATTAAGTCCCACGCTCTCATTTCCGGGATTACCTGCAGATGACAAACCTTCCAAGTCAGATCCTTGCACGTTCATGTTATCCATCTTGCCTGGAACTTGAGGTCCACCTTCCGTAGCAGCTGGCTGTGATGCTGAAACCGGAGCCGAAGAAGCCTGATCCGTGGGTCCGGATCCAGTCCCAGTTGCTGGGGGTTTTTGACCTTCCACCATCGCCACTGCTTCTACACTTGGAAACCGAAAGTTAGACCCCACTGCAGACTTCCCTATTTCAGAGTCTCCATCAGGAAGATTCCCGGGTGAGCACGGTCCAGGTCCAGCAGGAGGAGTGGGAGGAGCCACAGGCTCAGGTGCTATGGGATCGGGATCTGCATTAGGAACAGGATCATTAGGAGGTGGTGCAGGTGGAGGGTTGTTATTGCTATTATCCCTAGGCACGCCTCGAGAGTCATTGGTCCCAATGGACAGATTGAAGCCAGTTTTGAACCACGGCATGATCAAGTCGGTAATATAATGCTTTGCTCGCAGAAGAAAGGCAAGAAAAAATTAACTTAAATACGAGAGCGAAGACAGGAAATAAACTTTTTCTGGCAAATGGACATGATCGCGATCCAAGCAGGAAAGTAAAGTTTCATGATTTATTCGATCGCTAAAAATGTGTACAAAAGCTTAACTATGGGATGTGGTCATCATATCAGTTTCCACGGTGTTCTATCACGTGTGCATTTCCTGATGAACATTTGATCGTTGCTTCGGATCCATTTGTTGGCGACTGATTGGAATTGATTAAACATTTACATATCCGGAATATTAATGCGTAGGTAAATTACATGTCCCCTGATCCACTTACTCCATTTGGTTCCATAGAGCACAGGACATCCTCCATGAATCATGTCATAGTTGATTGATCCATCAGATTTGAGATTGTGCCAGAGCACAGCGGATCCTTTCACTGGACATATGAGGGTTTTTAAAACAGAGAACCCCGTACAACCTCCTTTCTCTACGTCAGAAAGCTAAAAAAATAAAACAGTAAAACAAAATATTTTAAATTACGAGGAAAATTTTTTTGTGTTTTTTAATCAAAACATACGTAAACCATGAAAGTCATGATGCGATCACCCCGTTGCATTTCCGTCTCAGGAAAGTTTGGATTAGCCACAATCTGAAAATAATCTGAAACAAGTCTATTCTATTCTCTGAAAGCTACACATTTAGTTTAATTTTACTTACCAATTCCTCAAGTATAGCGTCACTGTGTGGCGTGTAATGACCACCCGCACTACGAGAAAGGAACGAGAAGTAAATTTTGACCATTTGAATAACGCATCATGATCACCAGAGCTTTTAGTAGGAAATATATGTACTTGTAGGCTGCAACTTGTGTAATTTCTGAGGAGAAATATCCGGTCGCATTCAGACCCGTTATTTGAGCAATCCTCCGATTGAAAAACTTAAAGCGCTCATCTAGATCATCCTCAATCCACGCATTAGCTGAAGTTCGGAAGCGACTCGTCTCTCCCAAATCATCTGCCGCTGATCCTGCAGTTCGAGACTGTCTCATTTCGCCCCTAACTTCATCTTGAAACATTTTAACTTCACTTTCGTGAAGTACATCGTAGATCTGAATGACTGGTGGATTCTCATGGTGCACTTCGACCTTCAAAGGATCCAAAAGAAAAGTGGATTGTGGTCCTTGGGAGTAAAAGCAGTTCAGGGATGACGCTTTCTTCCTTTTCTAGAATTTAAGGTTTATTAAGAATATGAAGATATATAACAAGCTCTCAAGCTCAGCTCATTACAGAAAATTATTCTGACATCTCCATTTTCATTTCTCAGAACCTGAAATGATTCGCCTCTGCACAGTTTCTCATAGACTACGGGGCTAGCACCGAAATTAATGTCTCGGACAGTTAAACCTTCGTCGATTAAGAAGACAGGCAAATTCTCCACTTCGAAATCTAAATACTGTCTCTTTCGAAAATTGTCAGATGTCATGTTTCCTAATGGCTCCGTGAATAAAAATGGACTGGAGTCAGGCGGGATGATGCTCAAATCACTTCTGTCGAATTCAGTTTCCTTAAGCAACTCATCATGCTCCTCTACAACCTCCACCAGTTTACGGCGAGTGTCCTGGACGCTTATGCCAATGCATTGGGATTGGTAGTGGGAGTGCGATTGAGACTCTTCGCAACTTTTGATGAGTTCATCGTAAATGTCGATTGCATGTGAATACATCCTTAATGACCCAGCGAAGTCACCGATTTCCTCCAGTTGCTCCAGAGTGAGTCCACTCTTTGTTCGTAAGTCTTGGAGTTGACCATCTATCAACTTGGAGGAAACATTAATCATTCTTGCTGTCTCTGAGATTTTTATATGTATTTCATCTTCCACTTACGTCGGATAAACTTAACCTGAAAATTTTACGAAGTCGCAAGATATTCAGCATTGATGCTTCCAGATCTGACGTCTTTGGAAACTTGATTCGACTCTTCAATGAATGGAAGGACTTTTGGAGTTCTGGAGCAAAACAACTTAAGAGCATTTTTTATTAAGATTTAATTGGCGAAATAAGTATGGATGAGCTACCTTCTTGGCTGGTTATTTCCGGAATCCGGGAAAGGAATCTGAGATATCTTCTAATGGTTCTAGATGACTTGAGAGGATGCTTCACAACGTCTTGGGCAAAAGCATCCAAGTTGATGTAATTTCTCTTCAGGAGATATGCAAATTGCTCGAGATGTATTCCACTTTCATCCAGTTGACCCATATTACTCGTCGTGAAGTCTTCGACATAGCTGTCAAGGGAAAAATATAAGTTGGTGTTTTATATATCCGATTCGATTGTCAATAGTCCAGACTAATTCTAACTAAGATGATACTACAGAGCAGAGACAGGAGCGAAAATGGCTTTTGTACTGGCACCATCATATTCTGTTCACGCACAATTAATTTTGCTTACTTCTTCAATTCCCTCTGATTCACATTAGCTTTAGCTTCTTCCAAAAGTAATGGAAGCAGATTAAGTTCCTCAAGAACAAGCAACTTTAGGTGGTATACGGAAGCTCCATAATCAGGATCTGTTTCTTTGTAGGGTTGGTAAGCGGCTTTGGTTGTTTCCGAGTGAAGGGAAAGGAAAAGAAGAAGAAATACTTTGTCATAAATCAGCTTCATTATGAATAATATGTCGTCTCTTTCTCTGGAGAAAAGTTTTCAGTTTCTTTTGTGTAACTAACCACACACACGTTTTTAATGACAAGACTTTTCGTTTTCGTAAAGATTAATTATCATCGCATGGTCCATGTCAAAATGTAAGAGACTTTCTAAAGTCATAAAAAATCCTAGGAAAGCTCTGACAGTGAGAATAACTCTAATTTCATATTTCATGGCAGAAAATATTATTGACAAGTGTTTTAAAATAATCTATTCTCGTTATCATGCATTGATTGCTTAACAAAGGATGTGCCAAATCGGATCCAATGCTTGCATGGAAAACTTTACCACGCTTTGAACACAAGTTGAAATGCCGCAGTGCAAATAAAAAAGTTAAATGTTGATCTGTCAGATTCAATATGTCAGAGTATGTATTGTAAGTCTTTTTGCATGTGTGTGTGTGTGTTCCGCTTTTTTAAATTTAAAATGGGAAACACAAATCTCTGCGCTTGTGTTTATCATGCAAATATTTTATGAGTTGAATGAACATTATTTATGGAAATTCAGAGATTTTCATTAGGAATTGTAGTGCAAAACTAGGAAAACGTGTTCTCATGTCATTATGTTACATTATGCATTTCACGCTGTTCCTTAAATGCATTCCGAATATTCTCATCTTTCTCGCTGTAAAATTGCAAGCGTAGAAGTGTTGGTTTCTGAATTTACTCCTTTGAAGCTTTTTTCCGTAAAAAGAGCTCATGTTACATGCTTTCAGACAAATAGGTAACGTTCATATAACACCAGCTAAAAGTTGTTCAGGTTGTGGTTGTTCACTATGAACATGAAGAAAAGCTGCTCGCAAGAAGCCTAGAAATATTGGGTATATTTGAGAAGCCCTTTTCTGCGAGCCCTATCCATATTTTTACCTGAATTTAATTTTTTCGTAATTTTCCATATTGATTGAGCTACAATTTTAGAGATATTTTATACACTTGCTTGCATTTGATATTAATCAATAAGTTCGCTTGGTGGCTCATGGCTCTCGCGTTACCAGAATCATAACCAGAACCCATGCGAAACTTCTAGTTGTCATGATTGACGATTTCAATAAGTGCGTAGGCCGGGCATTTTTATAGAAAGTTTTTCCTCGTTTGGATTTCAGCTTGACGTGCATAAGAAAAGCATTAGCTCAATACAACCAGTACTGATCCTCAGTTCAGTTCATGTTGAAATTCGGATTTATGAAAAGCATACTCCACAGACAAAAATACAATATTTGTAATGCAAGAATATTTTTATCATATTCAACCACTCTTAGTACTATGCATTCATTCATCATACAGTAATCAGTGGAGCTGTTTAAGGGTAATTTAAAAAATAATGAGTGGTTCATGACTGACGGTTCATTCATTCATGTGCGTTCTTCCTCCTCCATCGTCTTTCATGCATATGCAACAACTATGTACAACACACCATTAAACATATTTCAAAGCTTTACAAAAAGGCGAACTTGTAGCGTTAGCGTTGCATACTAGTTTCACATAACATTTTTTTTGAAACTGTGTAGGTTCATGGTCTTCAAGTTTAAAGTTGCGAAATTCTCACCGTTCATTTCAAATGAGTCAGGTTGGCTCAGTAGCAAGCAACTTTGTGCCAGTGAAGAGGAGACGCAAGTTCGATTCTTGCCTTGGCGATTCTATACCTAAATATTAAGTTGTTTAAGTCCTTAAGTGCTAGAGAAGTCGACCAGATTCTTGTGTTATTTACCTTAATCAACAAATAAAAAAATACAGTAAATATTAAATACTACTATATAGTTAAGCCAGTAGCTCAGTGGCAGAGCGCCTCTCTGAAAAATGAAGAGTGACTTGCTACAATTTTTTTCCATTTTGAAAATGTCAGTTTTTTCATCGTCAATCAACCATGCAAAAAAATTTTTATGAATGACAAACGCACATAGTTTAAATATTTCAGAGTTGGGATTTTTTTTATTAAAAAAAACTTTTTATTAGTCAATTCAAATGCCAAAAAAAAATCTGCACAGGTGCAGCTCTGCAGGTGCAACAATTTCACATTCATACTAAAGCTAAATGTTCCATACAAACAAAGCCTCTTCAGTTTCTCCATGTCCAGTACGAGTACAAACAAACATTTAAATTCTAACATCTACAGACACGTTACCTTAAATGCACTTTTCGCTAAAATATATAATAATTAAATTGCAGTAAAGAGTATTTTTCATTAAGTAATTACGACCTAGCAAATACATTAAAAGAGATCGATATAATGGCTTTGTAGAGGGAAAAGCTTGGAATGTAAACTAAATGTGGAACTTTAGAATTCTAATAATGTCTAATTATTTCTCTTCACATTATTCCAGCCAGCCTGACATTTCCACTTTAATTTGTATGCATGTTTTAAAAAAGAAGTTCACATCACCCCACAAATTTTGACATGGCTTAATCTTGACTTAAAATATTTTTTGGCGAATCCACCCTAAAACTACCTCAAAGTAAATACATATTTTAAATGAGCCAGCGAAATACACAATATTATTATATTCAACACAAAATAATGTATAACAAAGCAACAAAAAACGGACAATTAGTCTTCAACAAAAAATGGTATCGTACCGTAATCACTAATAATTATCAATATCATAATAAACGTGTCCGTGTCCAACTGAGAAAAGTATTTTTTGTGACTTTTTACAAATATTTAAAACAAATTTTTGAGTATTATCTTTCCCCTAGAATTTTTACATATGGCACAAGCCTTTTGTTATCAAGACATCGTCAATGGCTAAGTACACATTATCCGACAATGTGTTCCGTGGCACCTCAAACGTGAGCAGGAACATGGAATGCAATCCGGTGAACTGGATCTTTGCCGTGAGCCAGTCAAGTGCATTCGAGGATTTGTCGCTGATCTCAACCGTCTTCTTTTGCTGTTTTACGGAGCTCACTGACACAGTAAACCTATTTCGGCCAGAGCCTCTTGCGCGTCCACCATCTGCACCGAAGACGAAGTTGACGAAGCGGAAATAGAGGCAGACGTTTCCATCCGCGCTATTGTCCATGATTGAGCGGATCTCAAGTTTGGAGGATTGGTAAGGTCCAATTACCTGCGTACGAAGGACAAATCAATTTGTTGTATTTTTTCAAGTTTTGAGACTATGATTTAGTGGAAATATGTAAATAACTTACCGAATGAAAGCCTTTCAAAAATCCACCGGGCGTATTGAAGGTAGTGTAGTTCCAGCCAACATCGCCACTGGATCGTACGGGGCATTTGGCATAGTCGAAGTCGCAGAACAAAACTGAAATATGTAAATTTTAATTAGCTTGAACCAAGTCTAATCAAGAACTTCAATTAAGTTGAATTTTAATGTAATTACCAATTGAATTGGTGTCTTGGACAGTGTAAGCAGGGCTATCGGAAATACGGAGCACTTCAGTCTGAGCTTGGGGCAAACCCAGGACGGACGAGTGCTTTCCATTTTGGATGTTCTGTCCCGAATTGAACCTCGATGGCTTGGAAGAGAACCGGTTGGATGTTGATGTAAAGCTATTCTTTTGAGTCTGAGGAACCTGAATAGTGTCACTTGCAAAAGGAGATATGCGGTTATCAGTGATTTTGATTTTGCACCACATTCTTATTGCTCTGGCCGAAGAAGGAATTCTGGCGATTATTTGTTGTAGTAGTGACGCGGGGACTGAAGGTGAAAGGTTTCCTGGATGTGGTCGTTGGCGGCCTTCTGGTTGTAGTGGTAGTGGTGGTAGTTGTAGTGGTCGTTGTTGTTGTAGGCTTTGTCTGGATCTGGATGGGCTTACTGAAGGTGAATCCATTATTATTATTGTTCCTATTTGATGAAGTGAAGCGATTGCGATGGGAGGACGAGGGGAAGGTACGGATGCTGATGTCATTGTCATAATCCTCATTTTGCTGTTGTTGTTGTTGTTGAGGCTGCTGATGCTGCTGTTGGAAGGGTTGCTGACGATGGAAGGATGTTCCAGAATGGAATCGGTTATTATTAATATTATTGTTATTGAAATGGTGGCTAGTTGTCTTCCTGTTAGACTGGTGGAAGAAATCGATTTCGTTCGAGATTTCATTGTTGAAGATGATCTTGGGCCTGGAGGTGGTAGTAGTGGGTGGGCGCCGGGTTGTCGTGGTCGTGGTTGTGCGTCTGGTGGTGGTTGTCGTTGTTCTTCGGGTTGTTGGTTCTGGAGCGTAGGAAATCTGTGGGAAGTAGTTTCCACCACCTGGAAAGCAATTAAAATCAATTCAATTAGCGTTAAGGTTGACGATACATGAGTTTTTTTTTTAAAAAATACGCTATAATATTAATAATGCCCATTTTTATACAAATTTTTAATCTATACATGAAATGTACACTTCTTTGTTCATTGTTCTTATTCACATGAGTTCTTAGATTAAAATGCAGTTATCGCAATGTCGATTTTTCGGATATTTTACATCATACAATGTACATATAGAATGCGATGTTGTAATATTTAGTATGTCATCTTTGTACACAAAGTATGTCGTGTTAAGAGTTTTTCCACTTTCGAGGATGTTGAAACTCACTATGCATGTATCAATTTTGATTACATTCTACCTGAAAAATTGAAACAGCAATCGAGCATTAGGGAAAAAATTATCTTTACGGTTCCCAGATTTTCTCCCCAAAGAAGCATCGGAAGCTATTTGCAAGTTGATCTTGATTAGACAAAGCAGTAGAAATAGAAATAGCAAGAAAGATAATTACCGTAACAGATTTTTTCCCGTGGTGCTGACAAATGAAGGGATGATGACTTGACATGCAACCACCATCGTGCGTTCAAGCCGTAGCATAAAGATTTGGAAATAATTAAAAGGCAGAAAATAATGGAAATATGTAATATAATTTAAAATATTTATCGGCAGTGCTGGAAGGAGGTCATTGTTACATGTAAAATAAATTATGATATCTCAGTTCATCCTATAAAATGTTAGAAAGCAAAATACTACTACTACTGCATAAATATATAAATTACTTAAAAAATAAATTATTACAAAGCGGAAAATTTCATGCGGCTAGGATAATAAATAAATTTTTCAGTTCAAGATCAGCTTTATAGGTGTATTCTTCTTCATCATTCGATTCGATTCATCAGTGATGGAGCTGGTGATGATAAACAAATTGATTTCCAAGCGTGCTACTATGATGAATTAAATGACCAGTCGTGGTCACGAAATTAGGACTTTGTTGGGGAAGATGCTGTTGGTGCACGTCCACAGTGGTGGGGACATGATGCAGACGGAAAGTCTGATGATGATAAACTTGCTGCGATGGATGAGGCGGAGGAGGATGATGCTGGACATGGACTTGAGGGACAGTACTAATTACGTGATGCGTTGTGGCTGGCAAGACATGCTGCAATTGTTGTGGTCCATCAACCTCATTATTTTGCGGATCATGTTGAAGTTGATGATGTACAATCTGGTGATGATATTGAGCTTGTGGTTTGACAACCGCCGAATGATGAAGAACCGCTGCAGTCGTTGCGGGGTGATGCTGATATGTCTGAACTTGGTGATGCGAGACATGATGAACAAGTTGCGCATTCTGAATAACGTTAAATTGCTGATGATGCTGCAACGGATGGGCAATCACTGGGAAAGGCTGATAAGGGATCAATGCAGTTTTGGCAATGTGATGCCTTGTCGAATGATGCACGGCTACTGGTGATGATGAAACGGCTGCTACAAAGAGAAAAGGTCATTTCAACACGATACCAGAAGACGATCAAGGTTAATATCTGAGGCACGACTTGAAACAAGAGGAAACATACATAAACTATATATATAATCTATATATTTTTTTCTCTGTAAAAAAGCTTTAGGAAATTTTTGGTGATGATCGTTCAATGTGCAGCAATAAATTAGGAAAAAATATATATTATA
>JAHZNI010002434.1:0-28836 GCA_027744415.1 Seira ritae | reverse complement strand
TGTTTGCATCAAGTACCTACGAACGCAGTCATAAATTTCGATCCTTCCAAAATTCATATTGAATTATTTGCTGAGGTGCAAAAATGACATTTTTCAGTAAAACTAATTGCGTCAAGTTTCTCACGCTGCATTTTCTTAACTCGCTCAATTAAATGAGACACAATTTTCCAAATAAGTACATTATAAAGTTTTTTAAAGTTTATAAATTCATAAAATGGTTTATAGTACTGGCCTCAGGCATTCTTTCCAATATTCCAATGCTTCGTTTGTTATTGAAGTTCCAGTCCATACTATTAAGCCTTCAGACTTACAGGCATTAAGCATGTTGATTGTTCAACATTTCGCAAAAACGCTTCAAGAAAAATCAATTTAGGTATCCCAGAAAAATAATTTATTTGACCAACTCGGCTTTAATCAAAACGCAGATTCATACATTTAAATATATACAAACCCTACTTTGCTCAATGAGGCATGAATTCGTGTCATAAAAACTCATTCCGATATGGCAAATTTGCGAAACGAGCTCGTTTGAACTTTTGCCGATGCATGGATTAATCAAAGCTTGCTTTTTTATTCAAGCTACCTTCTGACTGAATTGAAATGATTCGCAGAAAAAATAGCCTGTGCAAAAAAAAACTCAAGTATAAAATTAATAATAATGAAACTATATGACGTGATATAGAAAATAAATGGCAAATAGCCCATCCCTCTCTTTTTAACCGCATGCATTTAATATTAAGTAAATATGTTTTCCGTCATGCTCAAAAGATCAAGCCCATTGTCGGCTTCTTTTGATGGAATATGACTGGGATGGATGCGGTGTTCATCGGAAAGAAACATTTAATTCTGAGAGGAAAAATCATTTGCCTAAGTATATAAGATTGAAAATGAATTTGAACGAAAGGAATGCAAAATATTTATGTAATTTAATTGGAATACATAATGCTGCATGATAACAGATAGTAATTACCTTTTAACGTTTTAACGGTCAACAAAACTATTTATACCATGCCACATTAGACAGTAATTAAACTCTTCCATTTTATGCTATATGTATTGGGTTGGATAGTATTGACATTAACATTAACCGAGCAACTAGAAAGGGGATGCGTATATCATTACCATTTATGCATCTAAATTAATGGCGCATAATTGTCATTTAAAAGTCGGAAGCAGTACATGTACATGATACTGATTCAGACTGCGCCAAGTAAATTGACATGAAATAGCTGGGAATTTTATTCAGAAGTTTGAGACTTTCAGTTCTTTAATACGATACAGAATACACACTACTGTATCAGAAAACAATTTAAAATTGTTGAAAAGAAGAAAATTTACCAAGTCATAAATTTTCCCCGAGATGTGATATGCCGTAGTTCTATAGAAAATAGATCCACTGCAAAAAAACAGGTAGACTTGACAGACATTAACGAGAGCGAGTCGAGCAATTTTCCTGCTCAGATGTCCATGAAAAAAAATTTCTTCTATTTTTTGCTGTCTGTCATTTCTTTTTGTCGTCTTCTCTCAAGCAAACGTTTTCGCATTGTTCTAGTTGTTTGTTGCGGATTGCTAGATAACTGTTATCTCATCGTCCAATTGCGAGTGAGTCCAAGGAAGGGTTTGCTCACCTGGCTTTCCTTCTCACCTGTTGAATGTTATATTTCATGTAAAATGTGTAAAGAAAGACGTTGGAGAATTTTATATCTTGTCTCGCTGTAGAGCAACATGAAACTTGTCGCGTTTTCAAAACTTTATGGTTATTTGTATTCGCAACGCACGTAATTCTCTATAGCTAATTAGCTAATATACCTGCTCGAAACTAAATCGCATCGAGTCGAACGAAGTCGAGTTGATAATATTTTTTAAAGTTCAATCCTTCTTTTCAGAGCCATTATAATTATCGTTCTTATTTCATGTGTCACGCCGGATTCTAAATGACGCTCCAGGCAGTGATTCTAAAGCCCCAGCCCAAATAAAACAGGTACTTGTCTGCCTGCAATCGGGAAATGGATGAGCAATGAAATCCTCCTTGATGAAACTGACGACGACGTTGGTCAGAAAAAAGGGTAGGGGAAGAGGCTGGTCAAACTACTGAAAATTGCAGGCTTACTTCTCTGTCCATACATTACATAAATATGAACGCTGCATTACAACTTTCATTCTACCCCGAAAACAGCTTCGAAGAAGAATGGGAGTAGACAAAATGAAACCCCTTTGTTTTCACGCATTATAATAATTTTTTTAGCAAAATGAAAAAAAATTTGTATTCCATATTCATACTTTTTCCTTCGTGTGAAGCACAAGTCATTTTAATTTTTTAAGAAAAAGAATTATTATGTTGAAAGCAACAATGAGAAAAGTTGCTTTTTACTCACTTAAAGCTCAGCAGAATTTCGCAGCTACTGCTCCCAAAATGTCTGCTTGTTAATGCGAAAGCCTATTGTTTCAGTTTCAGTTGAGGAGAAACAAAAGTGAACCAGAAAATTATTTTTTCTCCACTCCTAGCACTTGTGCGAAGAAGAAGAAGAGGTAACAAAGACTTTTTCATGTGAGAAACCTCAGCTCAGCAAGTTTCAGGAGCATAATATTTTATGTTTGCTCCAGGGCGAAGATGTACAGGTAGTACAGGGAAGATGAACAAGTTGGGCAGGCAGGCCAAAGCCATTACAATAAAAGTAACGAGGAGAGTGAGACAAATAGGGAACATGAAAAATTAACTACAACTTCAACCAACCACCAATGCCATCATTATCATTTTCGGAGAAAAAAATAAGCCAACAATAAGAAAAGAAGAGTACTTCATGTCATAGTCATAGTCATGGTCATGATGTGAGGAATCATCATCAGTTAACGGAGGATATGGACAGAGGGCTCCGTAACGAGCTTTTCACGATAATTTTTCGAAAGACAGTAGATATATGATACACGTACTTACCGATAAAAATCATAAGTTTAGTTCGAAGTTACAGGGGAAACCGGATTCAATCGGGGCGTTTTTTTAAGCTTTTAATTAAAATTGAAATGGATACTACTGTTCAATCTACATTTGTCAGAGGCTATTAATTAAAAGCATCCTAGGATATTTTTTTAAAATTCTTAATGGATTTGACCAATGTATTTTCTGTTTATTTTATGGATACTAATTTGCCTTTATAATGAATATTGAATCGATTTTTAAACAGAAAATTTTGCCTAAGGTTGAATGAACATGAACTATTTATGTATGTAATAACGTGTCTTTAATGCAAATAGTGAGTATTCATCTCAAGTCTCACGTTTACAGGTCCCGGTTTGCTCTCCGCTGCTTCCCGGGAGAAAAAAAGGGTTGCAATCATTCAGCCTTCCTTGAAGTAACGCAATACATGGCTTTTTCTTAGAGAGAAAATGTGCAATCATCATCATTCCTCAAGACAGTTTTTCAAAAATGCTCCGAGATTGAGATTTTAGCTGATGATGGCATGCCACAGAGGGAAAAATGGATATTTAGATGGTGAGATGATGGGACCACATAAAGAAATCTTTTGAACTAACTTCTAGAGTAATCCAATGACCGAACCCATCTCAACATTTTTTCTTTTATTTTGTTTCTCTGTGTGAATGGAAAATATCTTCTCACACGACGGACGGACGCATTTCCCTTCATTGTAAGTTTACACGCATTATTAGGGAGTGAAAAGAAGACGCATTATATTACGTTTTTTAAATGCATCATGCTCAAAAACTCACACCGTCTAAATCCAATATATTAAAACGAAGAAATCCATTCTTTTAAAGAATGAATTTCGTTTCTTCTCATTTTCTTTTCATTAGTTAGCTCCTTTCAAAAAGGCAACTAGCCACATCACATCGCATGCATTGCATCAGTTCGTCTTCAAACATCCCAACAAAAGCATTTTCTCTAACGAGTCCAACTAACAAAGTTGGAGTTCTCCTTTCTGTCCCTAACCGTGAAAAATTTTCATCCCCTCCAAAAAACAAGCATACAATTTTTCATTTACAAGAGCTCCTTTGTTACCGCATCGTTTCAGCTATTTTGCTGTTCTCCTTTCAGCTCCTTCAAATCGTCCTCTTCTTCCTTACTCCGTCTTCACAGCAGTCGAGTCGAGTCCTTCCCGTCTTCCTTAGCTCATCTTTCCTCGAAAACGGCGGCCTGGTATGCGTGCAATAAAGGGTATAAGCTCTCGGCTTTCTTTTATTTGGTAAAGATGATCATGTCGATGATGATGATGATACCATTGCTCTGCTAAACAAGTATTTCTTCTTGATATGATACGATACGATGCGATATACGCAGGCATGTAATACGTCCGTATCAAAGTCAACGTGAAGATTGTAATGAAAAGAGGGGAAAACTTTTATCTTTATTTTGTAAATGCGTAAGAGAGTCTTTTTTGAAACAACATGCGAGTCGTTTCTGTGGCTGTTAAATGCTATTGGAATTAAAACTCTTGATGGTGAGTGAGCCGATAATAACGAGTTTTTTCTTCGTTCCTTTCATATCCCCGAAGTTTAGTTTCAGGCTGCGAAGTGAGCACCAAACTAATATATCAGAAGAAGAGAGGGGAGAAGGGAGATAAAAAGTTCGAGAGAAGTTTTTTTCGGCAAACACAACACGCACAAGATAAAAAGAGCTTTAGGGTAAATAAAGCATGCTGAGCAAGCAGTATTGAGAGACTGAAAGAGTCTGTCCATGTAGTTATGTTGTTATTACCAATATGTATTAACAGATATTTAGAAATAAATGGTCTATGGTCTGGTCATACGGACGAAAAATACAGAGGGATCTGTGAAATAAAAAGGCTTCTTTTTACATTGTGTAAGTGAATAGGTAGTAGTGAAGCAGACAAAGCAATGAGCAGCGTGTTATGCATAAAAAATAGGGAAAAACATCAACATCATCATCCTCATCAGCATCTCTCCTTATTAGGTTCCGCTTTGCACTTACCTTGCTTCCCTCGACTTTGTCTGGTACATACATATATATTTATGTATATTTAGATGTTATGCAGTAGGTAGTGAGTGCAAAATGTGTGTTATATCCGTGTACATATTATGCATTACTTAAGCTTCGGACTCAGGAAAAAAATATTAGTAGTGAGCACGTACATATACATAACATAATACATGGCCGAAGAAAAAAATATTTCCTTTTTTCTTTTCTTCTCCTCTAATGAATATTACCATTTCACATGAGAAAAAGAAAGACAGAGCAGCAGAAAGAAACAGGCTTTTTTCTTCTCCGATGATGGTGATCATGATCATCATCATGTTTCAAGGTGTAGTATTTACTTACATTACATCCCTTTAGTTCATGCAGTCTATCATCAACATCCATGCTAGTTAACTCAAGTCTTGCATTTTTTCTTTCACAAAAAGAAGGAGACCAGACTAGAGCCAGTGTTACGCTATGTATGTAGTTTGCCATAAACAACCGAAGTGTCTTCATGAAGATTTTTGTGCTCGCTCGGTAGCAGTTGCAAGCTCATCTCATGCACGATAGTAGCAATTTTTGTGAGCTGGATTAGTATTTTTTAGTGCATCAGATTGATTAATCAGCCAATCAACTACTAAACCGAAACTCATCCAAATTGCATTAATTCAGTGCTTCATGTGTTGTTGTTCAGTGCACTATAGTACAATAGCTTAAGGTCGGATTAAAGAAGACTTAAAAATGAAATCAAGAACTGCAATTATTAAGATATCATCATTTTCTACTTCAATCAATAGAGGAAAAGAAGTCGAAGAAGAAATTAACAAAATTGCTCATTTGGTGACGCTACCGCCACCGCAATATAATTTTTGATGAGTGAACGAGTAATAATACCTAGTACTGTTTGCTGATTGCTTTATGCTTTGCTCTCTTCGGAGAAAATATTTTCTAGTGAGCGAGTATTTATGACGCGAAATAAACCAATTCCTGAAAATCTTCACTTTAATGATGGATCAAAGTTAATGATAATGATAATAATTGTAGTGCTCCACGTTGTTGCATTGCAGCGATAATAATCCTGAGAGTAAAAGCACACATGTGGATTTAATGGGAGCTGAAAAAAGTAAGTCTTGTTTTTCTTCCTATGCTATATTATTAACCCGTTGAAATCATTTATTTATACCTTGTAAAAACATCTTAAATAAATAAATAAGTACAGCAAGTAGCAGTAGTAGAGCAACTGGTTACTTAAACTGAACAAGTTTAGTTTGCTCGTTTCAAAAAATGAAGGCTCCCTCACTAGACTTACTTTTTTAGCGAGTTTCGCAATTGTATGCTTTGGATTAAGTTACTACTTTATAGTAACCTGTTTTTTATCCATAAATGTGGTAACATTCATGTAGGTTTTGTTTATGATTATGAGGGATCAATTTAAAGCGTGGACTTGAGTGCACTACCACAGACTATAGACGTCAGAAGTCGCATTTGAAACTCTCCCTTCTCTTTAGTAAAATTACTTTAGATCCACTGCCAAAAAAATTATTTGACTTGCTCACTCATGCCATGCTCATTATTACATTACTGAATTGCGAAGGAATAAGAACGCTTAGAGCAGTAGCCAGTTAGCACTGATAGTAATGATATGTGGGGGTAACGTCAAAGTGCTAATCAGTGGAAAACATCGCCATCATCAGACTGTCAATTTCCCTAACGTCCTATTCAAACCTAAGCTTAAAACACAAGCACGCCACGCAACAGGTAGATAGATATGTAGATGGTAGATTTTTTTGCAATATTACAGCAGCTTCAAAGCTACCAAAAATGAAATGAACGTAGTTATTAAAACGTCGGGATGTCAGTCGTGCGGTGGTTGTTGGCGTTTTTTTAATATGCCCTGAATTGATTTCAATCTGAGAAGAAAAAGGGAAAAGAGATTTGGGGGAAATTTTTTGGCCATACCGAAACCAACAATTGGTGTCATCACTATCATCAACATTATTATACAAGTGCAAGTCTATAGTCTATGCCACTTCTACCATCTCCCACTCATATTTTGCAGAATTTATTCTTAAATAAATTAGCGGAGAGTTAGCCAAGCCAAGCCACAAACGGACATTTGCTGTGATGAGTTCATAGAACTACTACCTGTTGATTCGACGAAAGATTTTCAAGCTTGCCATATTCGTCGTGTTATGATCCTTTCTCCGCCAACGAAAGAGAAGAAAGATGTGTTTTTAGGTGTGATTTTTTGGAAAAGAAATTTTTCTGCATATCATAAACCCAAATAAATATCACTTCATTAGTGAAACAAATATTCTTATCGTCGCCTTGTGTGATTCTACTAGTTTGTGGCAAAGAGAAGGAATTTGAAACTTTGTAGATCTCCTTCCTGAGTAGAAAAGTGGAAAAAATCTTCGTTCCTTTGGTCTGCTAGGTTTCAATTGGAACGGATCTCTTCGCTTACAGGATCAAGTTTACCATTCTGCGTTGGTGGAGACGCATTTCATTTCAAGCTCAATTAGAGGAAGCTTGATCACAAATAATCACTTGTAGATTGGATGGAACGATAATGAGTTAATAAAAAACCAGAGAGGAGCATGTATGTATAAAGATGGAAACTTGCCAAAAATGTTATGGGCTTGATTAGTTAATTCTGATTAGATTTCAGAGAGCATTGTTCTTGCTCTGATGGCTCACGTATTTCTCTCGATATGTATGAGAATAAGAATTTTACGACCAACTTGGGCTAAAAAAGTAAAACAGTGTTCATGTTGTGACAATAAGGGGTTTGGCAATTTGGCATGGCAGTAGGTGGAATTAATGACTGTGAAACGACGATTTCTGGTGAATCGGAGCTCATGGGTTTTCATCGGAACAAAATAAATATATGTACTTTCTTCTAGACGCACACTAAGCATTAACATTCTTGAATTTGCTTTTTTAGAGCGAAGTCAAACAGCATGCTTTAGAGAGCTATAGATGGATTCAAAAAATATTATCGGGTGTTTGTGCGAAGGCGTGACTGACTACATACGCTTAGCTATATTTTGTTTGAATTTGAAATAAAATATTTTTGCGAGTTGCAATATTGCCGGAAATAAAAGACAGAGAACTTAAACGTGAAGGATATAATGATTAATGGCTGTTGTGATAACTATCTGATATCGATATCACGAGGAGTGCATCTCCTTTCACAGGCTGAAAAAAGCTCTTCCTGAATGAAATGTTTTAGATTTTGGATTCGTTTAAGGAGGTAACTGTTCGTGTGAACCAAATCTTCTTTTTCTGTCCAAAATTCGATCCCACACATGCAAAATGTTTGAAAATAGATTTCACACTTTTACTTGAACGAAATTCAATCCATCTTTTCGCTTGTTGGCACACATTTCATTTCTTGAATCGACTACTTTGCATTCAATTTAATACAAAAGTTGCTGCAAGTTGCGGGCAAACTAATGTTAATGTAGTTGATAAGCACAAGTGTTTGAATGATTTTCGACCGCGTTTAACTTAATTGTGGTAATGACCATAAAACCTTTTGGTGATTTACCAGAATCCATCCATTCATTCTTCCATCATTTGGGTTCATCAAGACATTCATTTATCAACCTGTCTTCCTTTAGGAGCTTTAATGATATCATGAAAATTCTTTGGTCACGTTTAACACTCATCCACACTGCAATGGACTATTGAGCTCATTATTACACACAATTCCCGATGCAACTTTAGCTGATAAAAATCGCATTAAAGAAGTTTTAAACAGCGTTTGTCGAGCCGCCAAATTCATTCGAACATTTTCATTCTCCTTCATTTCTTTCATCAATCAATTGAGAATCCAAAACACGAAGTCAATATTTTGCTTTTTATCTGGCCGTAGAATAAGCGCATTGTCGCAATGAGATTTTTAAAAAAATTCCTGTTAGCTAATGGACTTCAGGATAGGATGCGGATGCACGGTTCTGTCTGGCTTTAATGCGATTGCCTACTTTTCTTGTTTGAAAATGTACTTCAGAGAGAAGATCTTAACATTGTCGATGAGAGGAACAAGTGTGTACTAGAAAATTCCATTTTGTATGATTAAACCTTGACTAATTTATTATGACTTTTTGGGAATAGATAAGCCGCGTGGAGTGTAGAGCTGGATATTCAACTCTCTTGTGCTTTAAATGGGCAATCGATTTGTTGAGAAAAAGTGCCTCGAGTAGGCGATAAACGTTCTTGTAGTGGAACTTGTAAAGAAAGGTGGGGAGGAAGCGTGTCTGTGTGACATCCCATAAAGATGCCACGCAGTTGTTTAAAGCACTCATGCCAAATTGTTATTCAAGCTTCCAATTGCATAAATTATCTCTGTTTTACCCTCTCTCCCTCTTTGAGAAAATAAAATTGTGAGCAAAGAATGATCAATAAAATTGCCACTTAAGTGCCTTGCATAAATGCATATATTTTCCGTTGGAATTGGCACTTTTCGATTTTAAAACGTCACATAATTCACATAAAATATGCAAAGAATCAATTGTTTAGCAAAAGCAACTCAATCGAATACTAAGAAAGTACCTCCACAATTTTTCAGATTTTCTTATCTAAATACTTCCATCGGTAAGGAGGTGGCGAGGAGAGGTGGTCGTGCTTTTATTTTTATGTAGATTCCCGAAAAACTTGTTCACTCCTTCGAAATCCTCTTTTTCGGCAGATGATGCATATGGATTTTGGATTTAAATCTCATTTTGCAAACAAGAAAGAGTTCTCACTGCGCTGCGTTCATGTCACGTAATTTTTTATACTTTCAAACTTACCCGGCCTACGATTTTCAAAATTCAATCGAACATGAAAAAGCAGTACACGCATGAATTAAAATTGCTGATAAGAAGACAGCCAGTGATCAGATCGTGCCATCCATGGTGGTTATATTATACCTGTCTTTCTTTAAAAAAAAGAGAAACGCCGAATGAATGCCGTCAGCCTCATTGAATTCTTCCTGTATGCTTGAAGGCAATGATGTCGTTGTCTTACAAAACACCGGCATTTATTGAACTCTTTTTATTTATTATCCACTTAATTTAATTCTTTTTGATAGTCTGATCATATATATTTTTGGTGTGTGCGCACAAGCGCATTGTTGATCTTCAAAAAATATATTGGCTTTGCATAAAGTAGTATGTAATAATGTGATGTTTTTAAACCTCACGACTAGTCGGTAAAACATGTGAACAATAGCTTTCATTGGCACTAGTTGAACTTACGGAGCGTGCCAAAGGTTGTCAGTTGAAAGTTGAAGATATGAATATAGTTATTTATGAAAGTACAGAAGTTGTCAGAAAAAAACAAAAGGCAAGAATTTTGCTATAGAATTTTCAAAAGTTTCCATAAAGCTGGGTTTATTCCAGCAGAAGCAGATGAAAGTGGTAAATACTCTGCTTTATTATGCAGCATCCCCATAAGGGCTGCACTAAAAACCTAATTGAACACACATGTAGATGTAGATTGTAGCAGAAGAAAATTCTAAAAGCCCCCAAAGTAAATTAATTCTATCACTTTGTTTTTATGATCTTCATGATAATCACAGGCTTGCCTTTTTCATTTTTTTCTCCATTTCGTACATTACTCACTACTACACTTTCTGCACAAAACGGGTAATAATGTAACTAAAAAAGTACGAACATTAAAGCAGAACATGCCTGTTCTGAATTCAGAATTAGGAGGAGAGGGTTTGCAATAAAATAAAAAGCCCGTAAGAAAAAATTACACATTGTTAATTTCCCTTTGTTTGCTTGTTGTAAATATTTTTTATGCTGATTTTGTCTGGTTTGAAATCATCTGCCCAAAAAAAGATGATGATCCTGGGTAGAGAAGAATGAAGGAAAAGACTATTTTTCCGTTGAAATTCCGATGTTGAGATAAAAAAGCTTTTTGTGTGCATGCTTGTCATGAAATAACGTTTAAAAAAACTTTATGACATGCATGTCAAGACACCTTTTTGCATTTTTAGAGGTTGACTTGAGGTATAGCGTTAATAAATTGAATCATTGTTTAAAGTGAAGCAAAAAAATTCTGAAAAGAATGAAGATGTACACTTTAACAATTTTTTTGCTTGATGGTCCATTGAAAGTTGTTAGAGTTCAGCTTTAACAATCATATGTCGAGAAAAAATGCAAATGGCATATCTTAAAAACTTTGTTGTCTTCTATTTTACTTTGCTTACGTAGGCAATCTTTGGAGGATTTTGGACTTAAAAATGAACATTAAGATAAACATGGTTTCAATTTCGTGGAGTAGAGTTCATTCCTTTATGGTGGATTAGATCTGACTTGACTTTCTTTAATCAGATTATTTTGCTTAGGCTGAGCTGGAAAGAAGGCAATGACTTCATTTAAGCCTTATATGAATCAGATTACATTTTAGTATGCCACATGTCCCGAACTAAAAACCTAAGCTACAATAGGCATTATACTAGATCAAGCAGCTATGTATATTTTTAATATTCAGTACAAAATGCATTTAAAAGAATAATATTGTTATGCTTTAAACTGCATACGTCATTAGTGAAAATATGCTTACGATTATGATGATTATGATAAACTTCAATAACAATTCAGCGATAGAATGCAGATAAGACTAGTAAGCCGCAATGATGATAATAACTGGAATTGCAGATGCATTACCAAAAAACTTTGATATGAAAATTGTATTATTTGATAAGGTTGTAAAGCCATGTAATAAAGTTGGGTTTGGCAGTATTCAAGTATACAAGAAAGGTGAAGGTTTGGGCTCGGGATGGCGATGGGCTGGGCATTTTGAATGAAAATTTGTCGACGTAATGAAATAATAACAAAGATGACGACAGGCGGCATGAATGAAAATGAACAGCATAATTTTCTCTAGACAGTTTGTTCGATTGTTTCACTGAACTGAACCTTTGTCCATCGAGCAGAATCACTAATTTTTGTTCACCTAAGCGAACTCAATTTGTATTTTTATGTATGTGTAATAGGTAAGGTAAATGATTGAATTAATGTAAATTAATACCTTCAGAATAAGAGAGCTCTTTTGATTTTTCATAGTTGCTATATTTTGTTACTAAAATCATTCAAATAGTCCATTGTTTTCTCCGTGGAAGAAAGCCAATTTCACATCTTCTACTTTAGGGACAGGGAGGATCTACGAAAGGTGCAAAATAATCAATTCATTCCGACTCCGCATGCTCCCATCTCAAACATTCTTTGATTCTTCACAGCAATTGTTCATTCTTTTTCCGGATAGACTCTTCGAATTAGATTTTATTGTATGCGATCAAAATGTTGCATTGTAATCATTTTCTCTGACATGAGGTCATCTTCTAAAAAAAATTTATTATTTTTTACAGATTATGAATCCCTCATCCCTCTCGAAGATGCTGATACTGATGATGTAGATTGATGTTTGTGGGCATGCCATTCCACCGGGCTCATCATTTATTGTCATTTGAGTTTTTGAATGCGAAAGACTACTTAAAACAAGCTGTTGTACCAAATAGTTCTGGCTTTTTAACCGATTAAGATCAACCATCATCGCAGATAGCAGGCGAAGGAGGACACGACACGATCCGATCCGATTGTCGTGGTTTGTCTATTAAGCTAGTTTCATTCATAACTCGTCTTCACAGTTACTTCTCAGTCGTGAGATTAGATGCAGCTTCGTTCGGAGAGAGGACAGTGAGCGACAATCCGCAAGAATAGTGAAGCTTTAAACAATTGCCTTATTTTATTAAGAAAGATCCCATACATCTTTCTGCAAAGAACAAGAATACATACATACGACGGACGACCAATACGTTAATACTCATTTATAAACTGATTGAATGAAATCAAACCGATTCCTTTGTAAAGTGCCTTTAGCAATAAAAAATATATCGGAGGAGGTGTGCCGGTGTGCCAATCCGAGGAGGACTAATGCCTTCTCACGGGGAACAAAACGTTCGTATTGCATTGCAATTGCAACTTCAGTGACTTGAAAAGTGACTTCATTTTTTTTAAATTATAGCTTGTAAATGGGTGTAGAAATATCTGTGAGGGAGAGAATTATTTTTATCTGCTCTCTTCACTACAATCAAAGAGGAGGGATAAGTTGATAAATGATCGTTTATGGGCGAACAACTAGATATTTTTTCGATAATATAGAAGAATCAGAATTGTAAGTTAGAAGTTCAACGGGACTCAATACTTTTTTACAGATCAAAGTACTACATGAACTAATGAACTATAACTACGCTTAAAAATTATTGCATAAACTGGCCAAGCCAGAGAGAACCAGAAGACATAGAGGTGACAATCGTTTTTTATCAAGACGGAACAAAAAAACAGTTGGCCGGCATACTATGTGACTCGGAGCCAGAGAGAATCGGCCTCGGAAAAATAATACCTGTGACAATACGGAAAGATAGCCGTTGTCAGCAATTAAGAAAGATTTACACCTTGAAATGCGATAAGACTCATTTCAAATTCTTTTCGTTGAAATAATCGCATTTTGATAATAAATCCAGTTATTTATTAACTTCGTCCAAGTTTTATGTAAATTTTACTTCAGTAACATTATATTCACCTGCTGTGCCAAAAAATAGTGGAAAGAAAACCGATCCTCCATTTCAAGTCTTCCATATCACAAAATAAAATGTGCAATTTGTGAAAAAAAATAATGTTAATGTTATTACTCCTACTACAACTTGTACCAAAACCCATCTGAAACGACCCCGACGAATATACACTCTTTTATTGTTTTCTCGACTACATCATCGCCGGCTATAATTTTTTTAACCAAAACCAGCTTCGGATCTACACAGCAATTTTATTGTGCAATATGGCTCTGGCGAGAATGACAAGCGGTCAAGAGATGCGCCTTATTTGGACATGGCTGTTCTGGGTGGCGTTGGTCATTGTCCACGTGTCAAATGGAGGAGTCACGCTCGCATCAGCAATCTCGTCACCAGTGACGGGTCGAGCTTCATCTGACATCGACTTTGGTCATCATCATGATATCAATCCTCACCCTCCTGGTGCAAAGGCGAATGGACGCTGCGAACCTATCACGATTCCCTTATGCAAAGAAATGCCGTATAATGATACATTTCTCCCTAATCTGTTGGGACATACCACCCAGGAGGAGGCTGGATATGATGTCCATACATATTACGCTCTGGTTAAGGTAAATGGCATCTTTTAGTACATTTTAACCAGATTTATATTTTGCTCAGCTATAAAGAAAAACGCTTGTCAAAACATTTTTAGGCTGAGAACAACAAAAGATTAGAAAGCCGGAGAAAAACAATAAGAAAGTCAAATGACTTGTTGTTTACATTTTCAGTTTAGTGGAAATGAAGGCGAAGCATCGTAGGAGGTCATAGTATAACCAGTCTTGGAATTTTCATTATATAAGAGCGATTTATTCCAAGTCGAGTCATTTTTCTTTTTTTTTTGCATTATAATTTTATTCAAAATGTCCTCGCAAATCTGCTATAATTTTCTAATAGGCTTTGATAAAGCACTTCTGATAAATAGACAAAACTCTATTTACCCCGAAGACATATTTAATAGATTTTTCCCCTACTCACATGCATAGGTACACACAGGTGTAGTTATTTGTTTTTCTACTTTATTGCATGACTTCAGCGAATTAAACCACCAAAGAAGAATCGATTTCACTGAATAATTAGCCATTAATTTAATTCCGAATTCCAAAGAATTCTTTAAAATTGCAGATGAGCCTATAATGATACCATTTTATAGTTCAAAAGAATTTTTCCTGAATGAGTTATCAATTATCGATATCAGTTTCAGTAAATGAACTTTGTCTTAAATGGCCATTTAGCACGAAACAGGCTTGGCTCTTTTGGTCTGGTCATAGTCATTATCCATTAATTTTTATTTAGGATTCGGTGATCAAAACAGGATATATCTGCAAAAATTAATTATCATTTCGTTTTATTACACAGCTCCGATGTAGCCCCGTCCTGGAGATTTTCCTGTGCTCGGTGTATGCCCCGTGGTGCAACACGCTTCATATCGTAAGTCACGTTTAGAAATTTTTTACCTATCAGCTATCACTTATTATGCATTATAGCTTTCATTCAGCTTTTATGAAGCGCTTTCATTTACCTTAATATTGGAATATCAACCCCCAAAGGGGATTATTATGTAGTCACTAGTAGTTTTTCAAACACTAGTCTTTTGGGATGATGAAGTAAATCATACTTTCTTGGCAGTGTTTGTTGAACAAGTCAAGTCCGCAGTCGCTGGCTGGGTTTGACTTAACGAATTCTTGTCATGTCATGTCTTGGTCTTGATAGTGGTGGCATGTAACAGTTGCATCAAAAACGGACGAACCTTGTCTGTAAAACTGCTTCTTTTTGCACGGTAGTCAGCAGCGGTAAAGGTTGGCCAGGTTAACAAGTTTACACCACTGAGATCTTTAAACCACATTTTCATCCCATCATCGTCATCTTCATCTCTGAACCGTCATGTTTCACAAAACGTCATAGATAGTCATGGCTAGTAAGATATTTTATGGCGGACTTCTTGTTTTCCTCTGCAGTTGTAAATTCTTTAAAAAATCAGAACTCAATTTTGAACTTTATTTATTTACAATTCTAAAAGATTGACACGAATGTATCGGGTTCTTTCCCCTTCTCATGAAATATGATACGTTGCACAATGCCCCTGCATGTAGGCCTTATCAATGGATTATTTATTACATTGCAAAAGGATATTATGATTTTTTTGCAAAAGTAATAAAGAAATATTTTCAAATAGGATCAAGTCGTAAAATTAGAAACTGTAAATGAAAATTAAAAACGTAGTTTGATCGACACACGATCTAATTTTTCCTCAGGGTGATGGGATGTTGTGTGATTAGATGAAAGGCACTTTAGTTTTCAGGTTAAACAATCAGAACAGAACAAGAAGTCAATTATAATGATTGTAATATTGACATATCGAATTGCAATATGTAAGAGACTATTTTGCAAATACATGAGAGCGTGTGACCCCCGGAGTGTTTTTAATTGTTCAAACATGACTAGATTTTGACTCCTCACTGTTTGAATTAAGTCATGAAAACAGACTTGCCTTCACGGTTCACCTGAGCAATTAACACACAATTGAAGAAAAATGCATCTTGAATCTTGAACTTGTCAATCGAGTGCATGCATGGGGTAGCCTCACAGAAAAAGAAGAAAAAAACATTTGTTTATAAAAACAAAAAGACAAGATGTATCTCAAGTTTGATAAACACTTTTCCTTGAATTCCCTTGCTTCGTTCGAGTAGTAAGTTTTGTAGTAGTGATTTACGAAGAGAAGAAACGGGACTTTTGATTGCTTTTCACTTTTTATCTGACTTGAATAAGTTACAGAGGCTTATAAAATAAAGCTCTTCTGTTTTTATTGTTGTTTGCATGTAATTCATGCAGGCATGCATGCATGGTTAATTACGCCTGAGATAAACTGTTCCTCGTACAATCCCACCGTTTTAACTTTACAGGAATCAAAGTCATATATTTTTTTGTTTATTTTTACGTAACAGTATAGCTCATTAACTACTTTAGATTAGAAAAGGGAAAGAAAAGCGGAAGTTAACCGGAGCTTTTCTCTCTTGCTACGGTGATATTAACAGGGGCGTTTTGTTCGCAGCTCGCATCATAAAAGCCCTCTCGTCTCGTCCTCGTGCTCTACGTCTTTATATTTTATGTTCACTGTCATGCCATGCCATTGCGGAAAAACAATTAAAAATGAGAGATAAGATCTGCTCATCATTTATAAGGGATATATCCACGAAGTCGTATCGGTATCTCTGATGCAATTAAAAAGTGATTCCTTATCCTCATTCATATTCATATCTCTGCTACTATTTTCAAAAGCGAAGTTCAAGATATGTATTTTTATGACATGCAAGCAGCTTCCGATTTCTGAAATAAAGTATGAAACTCATAATTTGTCCTGCATTTTTCAAGATGCTTATCCACGGACAGGCAAGCTACTCTACTTGCTTTTTTAAGAATTTATTGGCAAGACTGAAGTCAAGTCATTTTTCAAACCAAGAGAAAATGCACAAGAAGATGCTTATTGAAGCCTTCTCTCTCAGATTTAATGATTATGATTATGACGAAAATTCTGAAACTTGAAACTGGTTTGATATGATTTGAATTCGAAACGCTCAATTTTTTTTCGTGATATAACGATGATATGCAATCAAAGAGTAATCAGTGAATCAGCTGCTGTTCTTCATTCTTTATGCATACATTAAACTTTTCAGTATACTTTAGTTCATGTCATGTCGTTTTCGAAAATCTTCCGCGAGGAGAACAGTAGCGTGGTCATCAAGGAAGAATAACATTTTGCATCGTTATTACTTACGAGAGGAGTCCGTGTCTTCACACGCTGTCATGTCATAACTCAATCAGCGGTTTTACAAGCTGTGCCACCCCGTCATGTATTAATGGCTTCCTTTTCAGGTAGCTGAGCTGCATCAGCGGGAGAGTCACTCCAACTCCAACGTTGCATAAAAAATATATCGTTACTTATCATCTCTTCATGTCAGTAAAAAATCAATTGTGGAAATATTTTCGTGAAAAAATATCATAATTTTTATGGTGCTTCTTGCACGGAGACAAAATATCAATTTTCTCCTTTTTCTTCGAAAAAAGGAGGAGTTGAAATGGGTGAAAAACCTGGTAATAACTATGTTTTGGCGAAGATATGTTTCCCTGTGCCAAAAAAGTCTCTGTTGTATCGTAGCGTAGCGCTGTCTGGTTTTTAGAGGATGTGGATGTGTGGTGGTGATGATGATGGTGGAGGATTTGGATTGGATGGATGATTTCGGTAGATTAGGGATAATTTATGAAACCTGAGCATGTATTTAAGCTGGGAGCAATTTGGTGTCTTGACGCGTTTCTTACATTGTTTTCAGAGATGAAAACATGCAATTATTTATTATCCTCTGATTGATGAAGTTAACTCATGGCAGCTCTCTTGAAGAATGTATGTATTTTGTTATTCTTTACAGGCTTTACAGCCCTGTCGAAGCCTCTGCGAACAGGCCCGAACTGGTTGCGAGAACCTGATGAAAAGCTTTGGATTTTCGTGGCCTGAGAACTTGGAATGTTCGAGGTATCCAGCGGATTCTGAGCTCTGCGTAGGAACTAATCAAACTGGCCTGATGGGATCACCGTGGAATATTACTAGTCCAATTTATCCTATTTCACGTGACACGATCGGAAATCTAATACCGAGTACGAATCCTCAGCCAAGCTATGGTGAGGATTTCCTTTTCACCTTAATTGATTAAAGATGTCCCGAAAGCGAACGCACATTGTACATATTATGCAGTACTCTAATAATTTGTCATTTTGATTTTTGATAACAACCGTAGAGCTTTCTGTCGAACCTGTCTGTCCTCATGACTGGATTGCCCCGGAGCATGCAATTGGAAACGAGCTGCCTAAGTGCGGTCCACCTTGTAATATCTTCACGGAACAACAGAAATATGTAGCCGCAGTCGTCATAGGAATTTTTGCTGCGAGCACTCTCATCTCATCAATGTTCACCATTGTCACCGCCGTCTTGGACGCGTCCCGGTTTCATTATCCTGAGCGGGCCATTGTACACTTGGCGGTTTGCTATGCGGCTTTAGCCATCTGCTACTTAATTGGGGTATGTATTTTTACATGCATAAATTCTCTTGAAAAAAAATAATAATCAATCAATTGGCAGAGGAGAACATTTTTAAAGTTTTTTTTATCACCGATCCATATCTTTAATATTCTCCTTGTTTATTTTTTCGGTAGGCGATATGGGGCACAGAGATAAGTTGTGAGGATGGGTTTATCGTGTATGGACCAGAGTCTGCTTCTTGTACCCTTCTATTCATGTTTACGTATTTCTTCACGTTCGCCTCGCACATTTGGTGAGTCATCATTCATTGTTTATCTAATCATATCCTATCTGTCAACAATTTCTTTTCCCGACCTTAATTTATGCATCGACAGCCGACGAGAAAATTGGTTTTAATGTTTAATTATAAAAATGTTTTTAATTTTTACAGGTGGGTCTTGCTTTCCCTGACGTGGTACCTTTCCGCCGGATTGAAGTGGGGAGGCGAAGCGATCGCTACTTATTCCCTCTACTTTCATCTGACGGCTTGGGGTGTCTCTGCATTTTTAACGATGGCAACCGTTGCTTTAGGTTATGTAGAAGGGGACCCGCTGGCTGGACCTTGTGCCTTAGGAATCCAAAGATCGCCTCAACTTCAATACTTCATGTATGCATAACTTTTGTCATCCTTAAGTCATTTAAAAGTTAAGCTTGATTTATGAGTAATATGAAAATTAATCTGTCATGTCATGTATTTATTCAGGATGATCCCATTAGTAGTTCTGGGGCTCATAGGAACGCTTTTCTTCTTCCTCGGCTTCCTTGCTCTCTTCCGTATTCGTCAAGAGATTAAGCGCTCCTCCACTGTTACCTCCGCCGCAGATAAAATTTCGACCGGGGGCCAGAGATCCTTATTGTGGGACCAGCAGCAAGATCTAAACAACGCAGTTGTACGTGCTGGCGCGGCACGATTAGAGCTTCTCATGGTAAGCGAAAAAGTGAAAATATGCAGCATTAAATCAAATCTGACAAATTGTTTATTTTCTTTAGCAAGTTGGTATGAGCTCATTCCCTCCTCCATAAATTCTAACTTTTGCTTATTTTCTCTTCTTTTAATTAGGCCCGAATCGGAGTCTTCTCAGTGCTCTATATAGTTCCAGCTGCTGTGTTCGTCGTCTCACTATATTTTATCTCGACACCATTGTCACCCTCTGGAGTCCTTACTCCAATCATTGGATCTCAGAAGAGGAGCAATCAAATGCTCTTTGTTGCTTTACTTGTTAGGTGAGCGGAGTTGGCAGTTTGCTAAAAATTCTCTATGAACTCCATAAAATAATATTCAAAACACCTGTCTGTCATGTTGACTGATTAATTGATGAGGCATTTGTGTTTTGTTTTTCCCCTCCTCTCAGGTATATTGCGAACTTAGCATTTGGGTCAGCGTTGGTGGTTTGGGTATGGAGTCGGAAAACTTTCATTACATGGAAGCGAGCTTTTTGCGGTCATGAGATGAAATAAATCACCGCTGCTGATATTTTCTTCTTGGCTGTGTAGGCGTCCAGCTGCACTCCAAAACAATTTTAAAGACTGCCAAAATTTTTTGCCAATATAGATGTACGTTTGCACTTTGCACGATCTTTTTAAAGCCTTTTTGTTGAATACATTTTTTTGTAACAAAACTGTACTATTATTTACCCTGAGAGGAAATCTGTGAATTTGCATGTAAATATTTATTGCACTGGTACGTTAAAATAAGATGTTTTGATGAATGAATGTAAAAATATTTCATAAACCGACTACCGACTAGCAGATTTTATGCCTTTCAATTCTTGAGCCTTAAAAAT
This sequence comes from Seira ritae, assembly GCA_027744415.1. Lineage (NCBI taxonomy): Eukaryota > Metazoa > Arthropoda > Collembola > Entomobryomorpha > Entomobryidae > Seira > Seira ritae. The sequence goes on along the minus strand of JAHZNI010002434.1, from coordinate 8,449 downwards.
CTTCCTGAAACTTCAAATCTGCCGAAGTATTTATCTACATCTACGTAAGGATGTATGCTTTTTTATCTATGTACAAAATTAATTGATGTCTTTTGCAGCGACGGAGTATTTTCAGCTTTAGTCAAATATTTTAACTCCTTGGTTGTTCCTGAGTAATTTATGCTGAACAGCTTCTTAAAGACCTGATTTACTATGTACTTACTGTGCATTATTTTGTTGAACTTATTTTAATTTACACTTTACACTTTACCTGTTATGTCGTGGCTGTACAGTTTTTTTGTACGTATGTTTTGTATTTATTATTTTAGCAATTTTTACTTGTGGACCGTTAAATCACAAATAAAGGGAATGTTACCTCCGATATTGAATATAACACAAAAATAACTGCATTTAGAAATAGAATTAGAAAAATGTTGATACGGTTTTACTCATTTTAACTCGGTTTTGAAATGTCAGACATTCAAAATCTATTAAAAGTAATTGATTTGATCGTCATGTTGTTATGATTTTTTTGTATTTTGTTAATTAGATGTAGAATTAGTGTAATGAAATAAAGAATACGTAGCACGAACGAACCAACACAAGAAAAATTTTTTTCTGCTTTATGGCATTTATTTAATTTAAGGAATAACTTTTATTTGAACATAGTGACATTGAAAACGAAAAATAATATTAGATAATATGAACGTATTTATTTTAAAAACATAAAATTAACTATTCAAAACATCTCGAATCTCGAAATGATAACTTGTCCGCACCATTATTCATGTTCTTGACATAGACAGACATTCGATTTTCAATATCTCTAGAGTAATACGAACAGACTGAGAAGGGAAACTGCCACTGGAATTGGAATGTATTACATTGCTCTTAGGTAACAAAAATTGATAATCATGGCACGGCATTTTAAATGAAATGACTAGAATCTTTTCGATAGAATTTAAGCTTTTAATCATCCAGACATCTTCGAGTGAGAATGTAGAGCTGCTTGGTGAGCCTTGGCTTTCTCCTCTCGTTCATCCCTTCGACGACCAGCGACGTACTCAAAATAGCTTCAAAAAGGAAACATGTTAGTCATTTGCATGAAACAATTTGCTCATGGGTTGGATCATTCGATAAGTAAAATTCGCCGTTTTCCATTCCGCTGTATAGCTTATTTGCAGAAATACACATTCACCTTAAAATACTTCGCACTGCTACGGATTTTAATTTCTATTTGCAATTTTTTTTTCTTTTTTACAGCTTTCCTTTCTGATTTAGTGCTTAACTGCAGATACAGCGAATTAAAAAACAGGATTATCTCCATCGAATGTTCCATGGGTTTTCAAGCAAATGTTCCCCAATACCTTAAAAATCCGTCTTTGTTTAAATCGTCTTCTTGCAGAACTTTATCAATCAGATCTGGAATAGCAAAAGTAAAAGTCACAAATGCATTAATAATATAAAAAATTAAATCGCTTAAAATTTCTATTTTCGTTCTTCATTTGGCCATGAAAAAATATTGTAGGAGAACTAGTGGTTCATTCATTGATTATAATCTCAATTCAGACTTAGAAACACTTTAATTAGGTGAAAGTGAACTTTTTTCTTTTGGCGTAAGAAACTTTTCCTTTTCTTTCCATACCGATGTAATAGTCGAAGTCATCTTGCCGTTGTTTAATCAACTCGGCTCTTTTCATCTCAGCCTCCAAACGACTTTTCCTATTTTCCGCTTGTGTTCCTTCTCCAGTAGAAGACGAAGATAATGATATTTTATTTCCTGTACCATCCTCAGCATTTTTATCCTGAGTAAGATCTGTATTCTCATCTACCTCCGTCATCGGTAAAATATGGGAAATTGCTTGAAGTATCTCGAGCCCATCCAGCATCTATTTATGAACCAAGCAAACCTTAGACCAGAACCAGAGATAATTCAAGCGTAGAAAGTTCATAGTTATATAGCTAACGTGTGCTTACCGAGTTGTTGTCGAAGTCATGCATCCTGCAAGAAGAAAATGAAAAAAAAAGTAAGCAAATGACTTGAAGTCTAGTGGCATGGATAATAAGAATGAGAGAGGAAGGGGAGATTCTATTTACAATGTTGTTCATGTAAATAATTTGATTTTTAATGTAGTTAACTTTCCCAAACCATCTTTTCCGCATTTTTTCCCAGAGTTTAGAGAAACTTTTGGTACATTTCTTTTATGCGAAAGTTTTTCTTAATCCTCCACTTTTTTTCGGTTTTCACTTACTTAAAGTAATGAAATTCCATCTCCTCTGGGGTTAATTCCTTTCCATCTGCAAACACCCAATCTCCAAGATCCTCTTTAAGATGCCTGGTTTAGGAAGAGAGACACACAAATTAAATTACACTTTTTTCAGTTCTTTTTATCTGCCCATCTCGTTTTTTCCCTCCGTGAGAGAAAAATAGAATTTTTCAGATTCCACGAAAAAGCAACAGGCAAGATATTTTAATTTTAGAAGTTATTATTACTCTTTATCGTGAAGGAGTTGTTTATCGTGTAGGATTGGCTCAGACACGCGAGCAGGTGAGCCGGGTACTGGTCTGCTGGGAACGTAATGATGATGTGCACCTGGAGATCCTGCAAATTGTTGGTATAAAATCCTCAAGTTCAAATTGGAAATCGTGTCGTAAACATGTCTTTAGTCATAATAAAAAATTATATTACCGGAAGTATGAACTGCGACTCGAGGACCTTGTGGCCTATGTGGGCTCGTGTGCCCTGAGCATAATGTTGGCAACAGAGAAGCTCCAAAAACTGTTAAGATCAGAAACACCCAAGGGCTTTCCGGTTTTCCTGGAGTGTTTCTGACATTTGAAAGATCTTTCATTTTGGATTGATCACAGGTGAGGTTAGGCAATTTTACACTGTAATTTAAGGCCTTTCCGGATGAAGTATCTAAGAAATAAAATAAATGATTTGTTCCGTCACAAAATAACGTATAAATTATCTTGCGTTAATCAAACTAGCTATATTTGTTTAACCTTCATATAAGCACGTATCTATCTTTACCCTCAAATATGATTATATCTTCACCTGTCATCTAAAAAGTAAAATGCCCCTATCATCTACACAAGATAAACATATGCATGCCGTAGTGTAGTTCGTTTATTCAAATAATTTTCCCTAAATATTGGGGTTTCTTTTGTATTAAAATCTCATTCATCATCCTGAACACCCTATTTGCTCCTGTTTTACATACTGATTTTACGATAAATCTAAATAAACAACAATAAAGCAGTATACCAAATATTATCTGCGCATATATCTTGACTTACTGGAGACAAAGACAACCTCAGCTACCACCAGCATTGCATTGACATCGAACTGAAAGGGAAATCGGTTCATCTCTACACAAATTCTTTTATAAATTGTCAATGCCCGGCCGAGCTTGACAGACGGGGAAAATTTTGCTTCCTTTCATGTGTATCTATTCATTATTCATGCTCTAGTGATTGTGACTATACTCGAGAGTTTACTCTGTTGTTGAAAGATGAATTGGTAATGAATCAATTTGTCATCGAGTAAATGTATATATCGACTAGTCCCATCATCTCCCTGACCATGCTCTTAATAGATATGATAATCATCTTTTTGAGCTACTGCCTTTGCTTTCCTTTCTAAAAAGATAAGAATAGATTTACATTTTTATTTTTGCTCGCCATCAGTAAACTTTGTAGGATATAATATATATACATTCGCATATTTTTCATGTCGACAGTAAAAGTGGCATTTGTTGATGAAAGGAAACAAGTAACATTTTTACAATGACAATGAAATGAAATAGGAATCAAAATTTGAGAAGGATTGAGCACGAGCGCAGTGATAGTGATGGTAATGATGATTGATGTACTGATGAGCAGATGAATGAAGTCAGGATGATTGTGATGATGACGAGTGAGTGTCAAATGAAGAGAAAAGAAGGGGCACAGATGTACTCCTGAACAAAAAAAACGTGAGTGTAAAAATCTGTATTATCCAATGAAGTGAGCCCACACGAAACCATTGTGCCAGGGCCAGGAAGGATATTGTCTTGTCTTGCCAAACCGGCAGCAACAGGAACAAAACCGAATTGATTTCGGTAGCCAGAGGGATTTTGATTATGTCGCTCAGTCTTCGTGTAGTAAGTAATGCTTGATGATAGAGATGTGATGTGGATGTGATGATGATGGATAATAGAAAATGTGTGGAAATGGAGAGATCGGCTGGTCCGAGGGAGATAGATGAGAGGGGAGGCATATATTACCAGAAAAAGCGAAAAAAGGATGTCTAGTTAAGTAGGAGGTAAAAGTAGGGGGAAATTATCAAGGGAGAAGAGTGAGTAAATTTAGAGAGGATTTTCTACTTACTTTATGCTTACATGAATAGAGATAAAAGAGAAAATATCCACTTTGAAAGCTTAGAAATATATGTATGTATTTATACATACATACCTACTTTTTTTATCTTTTATGATGAAGTGTAATAGTGCGGCCCTTAACAACCTTTTAATCGACTCTCACTCGACTGCTTGCTCAAAATCACTCCCTCGCCCTTAATTTTTTCCTGTTCTCTTTCATTCAGCCGGCAAACCAATAAAATTTTCCCTTTTGAAGTTCAATTGGGAGGCTAGCTAATACTTGAGCATTTTCCAAGAAATTATTCGCGTTGGAGATTCTTGTTTAAAGTATTATTCACTTGAAGCATTTTATGCGTAGCATTATTTCATCTAGTTTCCGTTCCTTCTTGTATTTCCTAAGGCCCAATGAAATAAATGTAAAAACAAATCGATGGAATCGGAAACAATTTACAGAAAATTTATTTCCTGCTTTGTCAACGTCAACTTATGCATCAGGACAAACATCGGGAAATCATAAGGATGCATTACAACTTACAAGTACTTATCCACACTGTTCCTGATTAAGATTTCCGAGAATGCTAGTGACAAGAAGATTCCAATTGCAACCTCTTACGCTTTATAGCGAAAATTCAGTAAATTAATTTCATATGACCATATATAGCGTATGCTTAATCATAGTTTTAAGTCCACCAATTCCCGTTGTCATTGTCTTTCTTTTTCTTATTGAATTCTACGTCAATGACAAGTACTTCAAGTTCAAGGTTGTTATTATCCCATAAATAATCAATTTCTATCTACTGTCTCTAATCGCAAAAATCGGAATCGGAACTGTATCTGTTTTAAAAAAAACAGAGAGAATGTTACACATGTCATAAAGATAGGTAGAAAATGGAAATGCACAAGTCCATGTGCTGTGCTACTTTGTCCCTAAAAAGCATTTTGCCGGTGTGTTGGCTATTAATAGAAATGATTGCAGCCCTCATCCCAAGGACACNGTTACACATGTCATAAAGATAGGTAGAAAATGGAAATGCACAAGTCCATGTGCTGTGCTACTTTGTCCCTAAAAAGCATTTTGCCGGTGTGTTGTATATTAATAGAAATGATTGCAGCCCTCATCCCAAGGACACGATGGACAAAACTCCTTGCTGAGAGTAATTTAAGATGCATTACAAATGAATTATATTCCCCTGCATATGGAGAGGCATCATAAATACAGGTTGCGTCTTTCACGCTTGTATAAAATATCAAAGGAAAAGTGCATTCAGAAGAGATTTTTTTTATTCATGGAATGTGCCATATGTCAACAAAAAAATTATTTTCTCCATTGAAAAGAATGACAGATTGGGGGATTACATTGTATTTAGTTGGTCTTCGTGTCCTTTGATCATGATTCTTTGAGGCTAAGCTGCTATTAGGTTGCCATTATGAGCATTTATGGAGTTCCGCAGAGTTGATTATTGCCTAGGCTTGTTGGTTGGTGCTTTGCCAGATTCACTAATAATCATCCCTATCCGAATTCATGCTTTCTTTAATACGAAGCCTGGAGGATGACGTATGTAGCTGGTGATGTTAATGCACTCTACTCAACTTATTCACGCTCAATATTTTTTTCTGTGTCCATTGTCCACAAAACAAAATGAAGTGTCGTGTGTACACTTGTAACAATGCGGAACAATGGCTTGTTATTACAACTTTTGGGATAAATTTTGGCACCTTCTGTGAAAGCGTACACATGTACTACAACTACAATGACATGGCGTGACAGATGTTTACTGCTCCGATTTCGGAGACAAATCACAGAGCAAAAAAATTATTCCGCTAAATGTCCTTTCAAAGTTTCAAGTACTTTGTCCAAGTGCACACTTGTAATCTCTTCATGAACTCGAATTAGCACTGCTCAATTTATACACTTGCAGTTAGTTCTACCTTTGCAACATGATTTATTTAATGATGAAAAGGATAACTTACCAATTAAGGTGTAAACCCGTCTTTTATGAATGCTCTATTAAACCGGAAACACTACAACCAATTTTACTTTCACCGCAACTGAGCCATTATTGTTGTCAGTTAAACTAAATAGTGAATAAATGAGTGCTTACTAGCTTGTTTTCATGATCGTTCACGACCAGATGGTTTTATTTTTGTCATCTTACAAATTTTTAGGAATCCCGCACTGATGCTGAGCTTGCGGAGAAAAGAATCGATCGATTTTCCTTGCAAGGAAAAAGTACGTGTTGGACTATGCATGCGATGTTTTCTCCTTGCCTGCCGCGCCGGCAAAAGAGATGGAGATGCTTAGCTCGTGAAAGCTTCTACGGCTCGGATGTGAACTCATCGCGTCATTGCTTTAGTCAGCAGCGCTATGCTTTTCCTTCATTCAAGATGATCTAGGATCTTTTTCATGCTGTTTGTTGCATTACATTTCAAAATTTGTCCCCTTGTAAAATGAGACACTAATGGAATGGAGACGTTTTGCTCAAATGACTTTTTCGTTGTAAGAACTCGTTGCTGGAGATGCATGAAATAATTTATTTTCTAGGAGATTTTTTTGTTTTTTTTTGGTATAGGTAGTTTGCTATTTATAGTGACGGGTTGCGATACAGTTGAATTCATTCGCAGTTGAAACTTGAAACCAAGTTGAATGTAGTATCTTGATTTAACCACAGGTTTTGAATTAGGTATATTTTATTCTCATCACGTTGAGATTTTAAGAAAAATACTCCTGTCAGTCACTGTAATAATACAATAATAACGCATTTCTTCTCTGAGAATAGCATCAAAGTAATATTCATCAATTTTTAAATTGTAGGCATTGAAAATTGGTAAACCATTCTCAACTTATGAGACGAAATAAATACGAACGTATAAATAGAATTTTACTGAATTCCTAGATATATGGTGGTCCTGTACAGAGAATTGTTCGACTTGAGAAAGTAAGAAATATCCGTTAAGACTTTGTATTAAAACATGATGAATGCAAACCAACCTATTTATTATATCCTAATCAGAATTTCATTTGGAAAATAATTATGCCTTTGGCTTTTTAAAAGCTTTTCTGTAATTCTAAAAAATGGTGTTGAGCAGGGGCATATTGAGATTCGGTTTAATCTACTTATATATAGGTCTGGGACATGAAAAAAATAAATGTTCATAAAATTAATAAAAATTAGAAAGATAGTACGCCCACTCCACATTTTTAGTATTCAAAATACAGGCTCCATACTAGATTTAAGGGGGAACCGGTGTTACAATAAAGCATTCTCTTTTTCACAATTTTTATAGACAAGTGCCTGTCCATAATTGATACCTTGAGTTAAAAGGGTGTTTACACTGCTGTCATGCTACTCAAATACGTAGGTATTCCTTTCCCCATGTCGCGTGGCATGCACGTTTCCTCACTTTACCAGCACACGCTTTCTCAAGCTGGATGTTTTCATAATCAATTATACTTATCCAGGAAGCGATAAAGGGCATGGTGCAAACGCACACGCGCACTGCCACACTTTTACCCAAAAAAAATAAGTTTATTCAAAACTACAATGAAGGGCATAGTCAACAATCGCGCATTTTTATTCTAAAAGTGAAGAAAAATGGAAAATAACGCGATCTGCGTAAGCTCATAAAATTCTTATCATCAACAGGTACTCCCACCTTTTGAATAGCAACACACCCATTTCGGTACATGTATATGCAGAGCTTTCGCAAAAAAGATCTCTTGGAAAATGAATGAAAGGAAACTAATGAAATAATTGCCATTTTCGGAATTCAATTCAATTGTAAGTCGTTCGTTATCTGTGCATCTTTTTTATTAACTCGGCGAATTAGTATTTTTCCTGAAGACACTTTTGCTGGAAGAGGGAAAGCGCGTATTTAAGTGAATTGCAAACTCTGCCTCTCTTATTTCCAATCTATGCAACATTATCTTATTTTCACATCAAAGTAAAGTCCATTCACCGAATCACGAAAAATTTTTTCAATGAAACCCCACCAGTAAAAATCTTCTTTCTTTCATTCATTCTTTAAACTTTCTCCTCGTCCATAAGAAAACATTCTCGAATAAAATGTGCTCCTTCCCATTCAGAGAAAAGGAATTAATGAAATCCGT
>JAHZNI010002433.1:1162-21604 GCA_027744415.1 Seira ritae | reverse complement strand
CCCGAGGTTCCTCAAGTTCTGGAATACTTGAAAAGTGAAGGATATCCAATAGGTAACAATTAAACGTTTATCTAACATTCCAGGGAACAAAATAATTAAAACTCACCAACTCTGATTCGTAAATCAATATGCGGTCAGTCCAGAAGAGACAAATGTCCTTAATTAGCCCTAATCTATGAATATTATTATTTCTGTCAGAAAAGGAAAAATTATTTTCTTCAACAAAATGTACAACACATTTGGATTCAAGCACGTATGATTTGCATTTGCAAATACATACCTACATTAAATCCTTTCTTGTTCATATGGTCAGCAAAGAAATGTAAGCTTTTTTCTAAACAAAGACGAAAACCTGCGGTATGGTGCTCTGCAGGAAAGCACATGTCCCATTACCCCGCTACTTTAGCGGAATACAAAATGCACTCAAGAAAAACTATTCATCCCTCATCCCTATTCATGCTCTCACATGTCTTTTTGAGTCAAACAAACAAGTTGTAGTTGTAGTTTGAGATACAACATAATTTAACTTAAAACATTTAATGATTAATTTAATTAATAATAGCAGCGTGCTAAGTAAGTGACATCAATTTTGTAGTTTTTAGCTATGTCAAATACTGTCCCACCAACCACAACGGAGTTGCCATTTCCTGTGAAGACCAGGGCCGCAACAACTTCGAAATCCGGGATATCCATCGTCCTCCACTCCTACTCCAACCGCTACTTCGTCATTATCTCCGAAGCCGGAAGTTCAGAGCATTGGAAGCGTCGTCCAGGTGAACAAGCATCAGCAAACCAACGGATTAGATATTGGACCATCGTCAACTATTTTTGACATTGTCATTCGGTTTGGAACGGAGACGCCAGAGTTGCTTCTCGCAGCGAGGACATTGGCAGCAAGGGTCAATTTCGATAAGCCTGTCTTGTTTGGACTGGCTTTAAAGAAGTTTGATAAGGAAGTATTTGGAGAGATCTCGGAAGAGCTGGAGAAGATTTTGAGAAGTTTAGCTTAAATTACAATTTTAATCAAAATGAGCTCGTTCTCCGCAACAAACACGTTATCTTCGAGTGATGCTGACCAGATTGTGATCGTTGGACAGCTGGTTGTGGGTCCACCTGGTTCGGGGAAGTCCACGTATTGTCATAGAATGGGAGACTTTCTAAGGGCGAAATATGGTCCTGCAAATGTGAAGGTGGTGAACCTGGATCCGGGGAATGATAAGCTTCCTTATAGCTGTGTTTTGAATGTTTGTGACCTGATTACTGTGGAGGATGTCATGGACCGCTTGAAACTTGGACCTAATGGATCATTACTGTATTCCATGCAGTTTATTGATGAAAATTTTCAAGAGGGGGTGTTGGGGAAGATTCCGGATTTGTTTAGGGAGGCGAATAAAACGAAGCCTTGTTGGGTTTTATTCGATATGCCTGGCCAGGTGAGAAGTTTAAATTATTTTAGTTTTAATTTATGCAATCATTGCATTTTACATCCTGCTTAAACAAATTTTGTTTTTAATGGGTTTCAGGTGGAGCTTTATACTCACGTTCCTTCAGTAAAAAGCATAATTTCGAAGATGGAGAAAGCAAATATCCGATTATGTTGCCTTAATTTAATCGATTCGCATTATTGCTCTGATCCCGGTATGTCTTAGCGTTCCTTTCCCTTTCAATCCACTTCATTTACAACTTTGATTGACTTCGACTTTTTTCTACACAGGGAAATACATCGCCTGTCTCCTGACCTGCTTGACCTCTATGCTCCATATCGCGCTTCCTTACCTTAGACTTAGAATATCTTGTGGATGTTCTGGATGCTGATCCTCTCACCGCAAAATACAAATCGCTGAGTAGTGCCGTCGCACAAATAGTTGAAAATTACGGGTTGGTTTCCTTTTTGCCTTTAGATGTTCAAAATGAAAAACTTTTGGCGAAAGTTGCTCAGTCTGTTGATAAGTGTGTTGGCCTTTTTCTATGATACATATAAAATTAATTTTATTTTTTAATATACCATATCAATACGTAAGAGTTCTGGTATGAATTAATAAAATGGCTAGCAAAGAACTTCCTGTTCGTTTAAGTTTCGATTACTTTATTAACAAAAAAACATAGGGTCAGCATTTGTTCCAGTTCATAATACATTTAATTCTGAAGAAATAAGTTATTTTACTTACATATGTATATATGTTTACAACATTCCTCACTCAATGTCTTTTCATAATTAATTTTTTTAATTCAAACTTTACTGAAGTATGGCCAAGCTTAACCTAATCCTTTGTCGTAATGTTACAGTAGTAGCTCTAACCTTCGCATTTTGCTTATCATTGGTTCATTTCGAGTCTCTCTTTCGGTTCTTATTCAGTCAAGAAGTTGACTTTATTTAATAGTAAATTAAAATCTCTGTACATTTTTAAATACATGGGAAGGTACAATTTGAAACGAGTAAATTCAATTAGGGAAGCATTCAATTCATTAATATCCGCCAAATATTTCGTATATTTCCTTAAACTTTATATTACAAATATTTTTAAAACTAAAATATGACATGATTTTACTCTGATATTCCCTCGATTTTAGGGAAAGTTTTGATAGCTACATCATCATCAATAATCCCGTCTTTTACTCTCTTATCCCAAAACGCGGCTCTAGATAAAATACTACTACTTCCGGATCTCTTCGACTTATTGAGGGCAGCTGATGTAAGCAAGTCGCCGTTTGTTGTAGCGGACTTCTGAAGATTTTCTCCATTCTTGTTGTTTTCGATTTCGGTTTGTTGCTTCGATTCATTTTCTTTGTTAATAGGAAGGGGCGATTTTGACTCGGATGGACTTTCTTTGGTGGTTGACAATTTAGGAGTGACTTTGATATTCATATTAGGCGGTGCTGGCTGTGATAATCTTAGACCTTCGCGGAATTCCCGTGAAACGCTGCGTGCAGTTAAACTATGAACCTGGAATAAAAATAAATACGGTTACACTTGAATGAAAGGAAAAGTCTTAGGTTTCCCCAATGACGGCACATATCGTCAAATGCAAAACAAACAAATTCATTAGACAAAAATAATTCGTTCACAAATATATAAATTATGCAAAAGCTGATTGTGTTGGACTCAGACAGGACTGGACTAAGACACATATATTTAATAAAACCCCAATTTATTCTGACACCTAAATTGTAGCTTCAATGTCCTTCCCAATAATTAAGGACTTTGGCCTTTCCCTCCTTGCTGGGGTAGGACTTTGCTGTGTTTCCTCTTCTTCCAGTGGAGCTTTCGGAATGTTCATGCTTTGAGACCTTGTAGGTTTAGGGTCATTTAGCAAGGCATTCGCATCCGGATCATCGTTTATTCCAACTGAAGAGCGGGAAGCCCGTAATATTTTGCGCCTCAGTTTTCTCAACTCAGCTTCTTCCTCATCTTTCCTCTTCTTTAGCAATGAAGGTGACGGAGTCGCCAGAACTTCCATAGCTGTCGGTTTTCTTGTAATTGATGTCTGGGTTTGGAGTGGAGGTTTAGAAGAAGTAGGAGTCATAGCAGGGCTAAGAGCTCCCATTGTAGGGGTTCCTGCTCGGGAATTGGACCTAGAACGTTGTGGCGAGCTATTTTCTGATGAACTTTTGTCTTCAAACATTGCAGCAATAGCTTTTACACGGCTTGGTGACCTCTGGGGAATATTTTGTGGTTCCCTTTGCTGGCTTTGATTTGAGCTGGTCGAAGGCTCCGGCGATGGTGAGCGTCTTGGTGAGTACGTCGGTTCGTTTCGTTGTACTGGAATAATCGATGGGGTATTCTCAGACCAGTTATGATCATCGTCATTATCCGAGTTCTGATCCATTCTGGATGTGGCATCATTCGAAGACTCATAATCTGCAGGATCGTAAGCAAAGCTTGAAGTCGTGTTCCATGAATTCCGTTTGGGAGTTGGCGTCGGAGAATTAAATGCCTTAAAGAAAGGTTGAGGAGTACTGCTTTCCCTCAGCCTTTCCAGCTCGTCAGTTAAGCTGTAATTTTCATTTATATTTATGTCCTCGTCCAAGAGAGACCGCTCATTCTCTTCCATCTCAGTCACAGTTGTTGCAAGACTCGCTGGCTGTGGTGTAACCGGTAAAATTGATGGAGGAAAGTGATCCTGTTCATCAGTTCGGAGTTCGAACTGGAGTAAGTCCAAATCCACTGACTGTAGACTGGACCCGGCTCTTGACCAATGCGGAACATAACTATCCGGCACAGAGTCTAATTTTTGATAATCCTCATTTTCAGAGGATGGTATAGTTGAATAGTTGATTGTAGGGTAGGAATCATCTGAAATTATGCTATAAGCGTATGGATCCCTATAAGACGATTCCTCTAGCGGATCAAATAGATCCAGGACAGGAGGCATGGACGTGGAAATTTTCTTCGGTGGAGGGGACATAGGTAGTGGTGGTGCGGAGAAAGCAGTGCTTTCCAATTCAGGAATTATTTCCCATCCCTCTTCGTCAGGGTAGTCCTCTTCCTCCACTGTTTCATTATCGGATTCAGGTTCTGCTTCCGGCTTTTCATCGATGGTGTCATTGCCAAGCTCAATTAATTTATCGCTATTTATTTCATTGCTGAAATTCGTCGCTTCATTATCAATTGGCGTGTTCACCATTGATGGCGAGTCAATAAACATGGCTTCTTGCTTTTGAAAAGGTTTTGGCGAAATCGAAGTTGGCCGTGGCTGAACTACAGGTTGAGGCTGATTTTAAATACTATTTCATGTGAGCAATTCTTTCATGTTAAGTTAATTTAACCCCTAAGTTAAAAGGTATATTATGCAACTTTTTTGTGCAAACATATTTTTTCTCAGGATTTGAATTTATAGGGCAGTAATCAAATCAAGTGAAATAATTCGGAGTTCTTACCTGTTGAATGCTTTTAGACTCTTTGATAAGGTTCCTCGTGAGAAGGTTTTGAGGTGGCAGGGGCTTCGGCACGTCTTTCACTTTCGGAGGTTCTTCTTGTGCTTTCTCTTTCTACACGTGCGCAATAAAATAAAATATTGTTATCTCATAGCACAAAGATTAGCCTTTCATAAGATTCTACAATAAAATTACTCACATTAAACTGTTGGGCTAGTTGTTTCACTGAAGGTAACTTAATAGTCTCAAGCTCTGCCGAATCCCTCTTCAAAGGAGTTTGGTATTCCACACTAGCCGGTCTGCTCTTTGTCGGGGATGGTGTTGCTGACATTCTGCTGCTGCTCACATCTGAACAAGAATCCTTGTCTGGTGACGCTCTTGGACTAGATCGGAGAGGTTTGATGGGCTCCACTTCTTGTTTAGTCGGGGATGGTGTTGCTGACATTCTGCTGCTGCTCACATCTGAACAAGAATCCTTGTCTGGTGACGCTCTTGGACTAGATCGGAGAGGTTTGATGGGCTCCACTTCTTGCTCTTTCTTCTGCATAATTTTCTCTTCATATCTTTGTCTAATGCTCTCCTTCTTTTCCAATGGCACTTTGTTCTTACTCAGGTTGTTTTCACTGGATGCGGATGAAAGTACGACAGCGGGGCTCTTTGGGAAGGGTGTTAACTTCCTCGTAGCCACTGCTGCTGGTTGCTTCTTTGGCGTATCCTCCTCCTAATTGTTGTCATTATCATTTTGAGTTTTTTATTCTCTAAAAAGTGTGCTTGACTTTGTGTAGGAAGCCCAAGGAGGATAGTAGAAAGGCATTTGAGCAGACTTACGAAACCAAGTACAGTCGAACATGCATTATGGAGGAAGGCGAGGGGATATGGGGTAAGCTGAGAAATGTCTTAATTGGCCCAATTAGTTTTTTTATTAGATTAGTGAACAATCATGCAGTTTTTGTGCTGGGGATGCAAAAAAAGAATCCGGAATATAAGGAGAAGCAAATTAGGAGGGAAGGTTCATGCAAAGTATGTCTGCAAAGGAAATGGAGAGGTGACAAGACACGACAAAAGGTTCATGCTCTATAGCTAAAAGAACTGACGAAGACATACAGTCATTCTCACATTAAATCATTTTATTATATTTTTAGTGAAATTTTTAGGAATATATACAAAAGACAGTTTATACATGCAAGACAGTGAAAAAAGGAAAATATGGAGTAAAAGACATAAACGTAACGAATAACGAAACTAGAATTTAAGAGACAGAGAGAAACAGAAAATATCGGAATATATATGCGACGTTGACGAACTGAATTTATAGACAAAGACAAGGTGAAGTATATATTGTCTTATGATATGTTAGGAAAACTATGAATTAGTTAATTTGGAATTTATGTACATCATATTTGAAAAGATGTTTAGAAGAGTACGCCAGAACTAGAACTAGAGAAATTATAGGTGAAAGCATTTCGATAAACTGGAGCATTTAGTTTTACCTTATCGGAGGATGCGGAAGGTGCACTAGCGCTTGACGAGCTTGTTGCACTGGGCAAGTTCGTTGTTGAGGCGAATTTAGGACCCATTGGAAGCTTACCGGCATTTGGCGTCACCCCGTGGACGTAGTAGTCTCTTGAAAACCTGGAGATGCAAAAAAAGACAAGATGCGTTAGCTTGTATCTATTTAGGGTTTCCGGTGATTACTTACTTTTGATAGTTTTGAGCAATTCTATCCACGTTTGGCTGCCGTTCATCATCCTCTGAAGAGCTGACACCAAGTTCCCCAGATTTGCTGTTGAAGTTAATGCAAAATTGTTACATAATATGTACATTGTCTTGACCTATTCAAATCCGTTCAGCAAGTCAGCACTTGAGTAATATTGTAGATCTTTACCTTTGGGGCAGGGAAAATCCAGAATTCTCCCTTTGTCTTATCCTCTTCGCCAGGTTCTCAGGAGCATATGGATTATTTGGCAAATTGACGGGATTCTGCCACTTGAGCTTTTCACGTTCCGCGATGGTCATTTTCGATGCGTCAATCTCTCTCCTTTCCCATTCAAGAAGGTCTTCGTAATCCTCCTTAAACAGCGTCTGATTCGCGTCCATGGACTGCGAGGTTTCTCTCAAAGTTTCCTCTATAGATGAAACTTCGGAGGCAACCTGTGGGAAAATGATGAAGGAGCTCTAAAGTTTCAAGATTTTTTTCGAAAGATTCACAGCCTAAATATGCAGCGCCGTCTTACCGACAATGGTCGTGGCTGAGGAGAGAGTGACTTGGCTTCAATCACTGGCGGTGGAGCCAAATTTTCTTTGGTCACTTTCTGAGTTTCCGTTGTGGCTATTGGCACTCCTCCTTCATTGTTTTGGATTTGGAAAGTTACTTTGGTCATTCCACCTTTGTTTTTGGCTACGGCTACATACTCTCCATCGATAGAATAGTCAGTATCCTTTTTGCGAATTTGCAGTACCCACTTACCATTTCCATTGTCCTCTGCAGAACAAGATAGCAATTAATCATTCATAGGCATCTCATCAGTTGCTTTCTAAAAAAGTTCACTTGAGATATTACTTCCTTACCCAAAAGGACATGGGATAATTTACTAATCTCGACATTGTTTCGATACACTTCGAGGTATGGTTCTGGGAAGCCTGAAATTTCAAAAGGTACGTTAAGTACAGGATCTTCCACAGCCGCCTTGACTGTTTCCTTCAGAACAGTGAATGTTGGTGGCTCAGTTATTCGTTGCTCGGTTTCTAAAAAACATGATTGGGGCATTGTGAGAATTGAAAAATCACACGAGTCATGCATATGTAATAGCATTACCAGTACTTACCAGTGACCACCAATTTGAAGACATGCTTGGTTTCGTTGCCTCTGTGATCGAACACCGAAAGGTGATAACTTCCGGCGTCCTTTTCGTTTACGTCATAAATATATAGGTAGTGAAGATGCGTATTTTCTGCGGAATAAATCCATCGTTTCCCCTTCTGGGATGTGATTAGGACACCCTCGAAGAACCATGCAACGCCTAAGAATTATAAATATTCGACATTTTTAACTCTTGAGGTAATGGAAGATTATTTTCGATATCGATATGTGGTGAACTCACTGTATGCTGGAGATGAATCTGCGATGGAGCAAACAAACTTTGTTGTTTTACCGGCAGATACAGACAAATCCTGTGGGATTGACTTGAATGTTATCCCCTTTTCTGCCTTCCTCTCTGGCTTCCTGGGAATAGTGGAGGTCTTCTTCGCTGCACTAATAATTCCTTCCTTTTTAATTGAATCACTATTTGTTGTTTGTTTCTCTGATGCACTTTTCCCTTCTTTCATTTCTGCAAACGCAGCGGGAGGCTTTTCTTGTGGATGCACCTGAGTTGCAATCAGCTCAATTTTCGGTTGCTGTTGCGTTGAATTCCTTTCATTTTTCGCATCTGGGGAATCCACTCCCGCTGACTCTTCCACTTTCTCTTCTGCATCTTCTTCCTCCTCTTCTGATGATGACATGAAATCGTCATCATCGTCCTCGTTAACATGATCAGAAAGATCTGACAGGTCGGATGCCTTCTCAGCTCCAATTTGAGGTTCGACTCCTTCCTCATTTGGATTTGGCACCAACATCGGCACAGCTTCCGCCATCAGGTTTCGCTTCTTGAACAATTGCTTTCGTCTTTTGAATAGCCAATTCTGCTCCCATTCAGAAATCTGAGATACGAGCAAAGCCGCAGTTTTGGGATCCTGCTGCTCGTCTTCAGGTAGAATTTCTGTGCATACAAAAATTCAGTCATAAAAGCTCATTTTATTTTACAAGATTTTGCAAAAAAAATCTATTAAATTCTCACCTGCTTCAGCAGGGGAGACAATATCGACACCCCCTTCTGGAAATGGCACCCGTTTATCAAAGTTTGAGATGTCAATCCCAAACAGGGGATCATCATTCTTTACATTTGTAGCTGGCACTTCACCGCCACCATTGTTATTCCTGCGCCCCGACTTTCTCAATTTTCGATTTCTCACTGGTGGCGAGTGACCAATGTCTGAGTCGCTTTCGTAAGTTGTGGTGATTTCCTCAACTTGTTCTTCAATCTGGGAATATGATAACGACAGCATATTTCTCAATGCTCCCATGCATTTTTTGAAAACAAATAATTTTGTGATTTGCACGCACCACAATTTGCTGATGGCTGCCACTTCTATGACTAGCTCCTTCTGACCAGTTGGAAGAACTAGTTCCCATACTCAAGTCATCATCCGACAGATTAGAATGCTGTTGTGGGGATCTTTTTTCAAGATTTGTCACCCAGCCTTGTACGTCTTGACAAATCAAACATAAAATTATCTTAAAGATATGCATTCACTATTACTTACCAATAGCCAATATGACAATTTTTTTTCAATAAATCAAAGCATAAACAAAGAACCATTCCCCTTACTGTATTGATTCTTCTGCGAGATAATCTCATTCGTTTCGCTCATCTCCGAATCCGTCTGCACAGCAGAGTCAACGAGACTCATTGGCGAGTCCGACTTGTTCCTCTGCTTCTGTCCATTGAGCACAACTTTGTTGAGGATCGCAGTTGCCAGCACATCTTCATACGATGGCTGGCCTTCGCTCTTCTTCTCGTTATCCACTCCTGTGGAATCCGCAATAATCTCATCCTTTGTTTTAGACATGACGACGACGGTCGACGGCTCCATCACCGGAAGTTCCATCGCTGCCTCTTTCACTTGTACTAGTAGGTTCGTTAAAGTGGTGTGAGCTTGAGTGGGGGTCTCACTCAAAGGTTTGTCTGCGATAATAAAAAACAACGAAAAATATGTTATATTGTTTCCTAATTAAAAAAACAAACACTTCATCATTTCGAAAATAAATCTAGTCGGGAGTTTTGTATAAAAATGTTTTATTGCCTCCGCTCGTTAGACCTTGATTTGATGTGATAGTGATGATGCCCAATTCAACTCTGAAGTGAGTCGATTGAAATGAGCATGAAGTATAGTTTTTTCTATGATTAATGTGAATGTAAAGTAGAAGTAGGTATATTGACTTTATTGTTTAAAACTTACTTTCTATCGCTAGTTTTAGAGAGTATCCCAAATTCATGAGTCCATCACTAAGCTTCTGGTGGAACCGATGGAAGAGAACATCGTCTGTCATGGGAGAAAACAATAACATGTATAGAAAACACACAAAATTTTGCTATTATGTGATCACATCATATCGAATTCTAGAATCTAATTGCTAAATATGAAATGCCACAACACGTCATAATATCATCGTCAAAAAAATATTAAAAGACCATGCATAATATCCTTTTTATCCATTTTGTGTGCACTTTGCAGACACGTCAAGAAATTCATCATCGTCATCATCATAATTGTAAATTCATATTTTTTACAACAGGTTTTTCTGCTATTTTTATTTTTTTGGCATAATTAAGTGCATCAATAAAAGTCAGTAGCGTACAGAAAAAATATACATACATACATCTCTGGCAATTTGGCATACCGTATTTTTTCCCTATCAGTTTTTGTACCCATGTTAAGTTTTATGATAATTCTGAAGAAACATGCACATTTTGGCATAACGAACATCATTTCTCAGTATAAAAAATATGTATGTACATGCAACAGGAGAAAGAATTATGCCATGCCATGATATCATGTATAGTAAGTATTCACTATTCACTCAGAAAAAATAAATTCTTTCGAAGTAACATGAAATGAACATTTGCCACGGGCTTTGCAGATGCAATGCATTAGTGGCGTCATCAAATCCTAGTCATGTCATGTCATGTAAGAAGCGCCCAACTGCTAAATAATTCCTACTTTTTTAAATTAAAAAATGAATATATTTCATTATTTCAAAATTCAGTTGACAGATCCTCAAAATAGCTGCAAGCCAAGTTCATTTCAAAATTAATTTACTTTTTTTGATCCTTCAAGGAAGCGATTTTCATTTTCGTCTTTTTAAAAAAAAGCTCGTTTCAATTCTCTAGAGACTTTGGTTAAATGCATCATTTCCTACAGAGCACATGTGTGTGTGCAACGAGTGCAATGCATATCTATTGCATGCATGCCAGAAAATTATATGATTACTTCATGATGATATTAATTCGACTTACATTGTGGATTGTCAAATAATCGTGCTAGTGAAACGGACTCGACTCCCTCGTCGATGTAGGACTCTACCAATCGCTCAAGATGCTCTCTCACTTCCTCCGTTGTCTTATCTCTCTCTGCAATAATATAACAACAATGAACAAATAATTTTTTAGATGATCTCACTCCCCTCGCCACCACACCACCGGCTTACTACCGACCAATCCTCTTTTTTAGGCATTTCACAATTTTTTTTTGTGAAAGGAAGACATGTCACCTCTCCTCGACATCGACATAATCTTAATGACATGATAACAATGTAGTTCTGTACCTGCGGTAACAAAGCTTCCATCCCCATGAGTCACGCCATCCAGCCAAAAGTTCGCTTTTTTATCGACAGACCTACATGAGAGGAATGGGAACGATACAAAATGTTGTAGAATGTTTTACATGACAATATAATAGCAATAGGTATGGCATGAGCAGAGATGCAGATTGCAGATCGATCATTAGGATTTTCCCTTTTAAATTTTTTTTTCAGATTCGCTTTTTTCCTCATTCATAAAGATTAATTTATCACTTGAAAAAAACAGATCAAATGGGAGCTGAATACGTATAGATATTCAGCTCATGTCCTTATTTTTCTGGTTTTCTCTCCTTAAAAGTAGTTATTGCCTCTTCTGTTCTGTTGTCAGCTTCCTAAAAGCTTCTGACATGAAAACGATTATTCCGTCTCTGCTTTCACCCCACTTCATCACCCCTACCACAGATAGCAAAAACAAGTCTAGTCTCATCTCATCCCATTTCCCCGTAAATCTTTCAAACTCTCAAAGTTTTATTGTCATTGTAAATTGTAAACCACAGTTAATAATCAAATAAAACATGATAAATACGGCCATTTAGGAAGACGTGAACAGTCCATAAAATAAATATGCTCATGATCAGACAGACAAAACGACTCTTTCACTTACGTAGGCGGATGACAGTGTCCACATGTAAGCGTGTTTTTCGCTTGATTCCACACGGCACAGTTTCTACACACCCTCAGTGAGCAAATAGAGCATTGCACAGGTTGATTTAGAAGTCCTCCCGATCCCCGTTCCCCTGGCTTTGGGAGGTCTTTATTGCACCGGACACAGTTCAAATTTGCATTTGCTGCTTCAGGGTCACCTTCGTTGTTATTGTTGACGCTGGTGCTGTTGTTGTTATTGTTGTAGTTGGGACTCGGACTACTCGTGTTACTTCTCGGCTGCTTCTCAGAGTCCTTTGTCTTTTCCCCGTCAGCCCGACTGTAAAGTACATGCAAAAAATGTGGCTAATAAGTAAAGTTTAACATTTAACCTATTTGGCTTTACATATTTTTTATCTTTGACTTCGATTAGTAGAGTCGCATGGGATGCGCAATGCAACAACACAGGGAATAGGCAACAATGAAGATAATAATAGAAACTCGTTTTGCAAACCGAACCTACTTTGTTTTTTCCTTGTTAAACAAGAGAACTTGACATGAGTAAACTGAATCACGATTACGGGAACTGCAAACTGCACTGAAGAAGAAGTGTGCAGTGTACAAGTACAAGCACGTACCTACCTACTTTTTACTCGCGTGTTTACAAACAGCCTCACTGCAAAAATGTCATCCAGCTAGGTAGTATGTATAGTAGGTGAGGAGCTTAGCCTGGCCCGCATTTCAAAAAATGCATAATTACATGCTTTCATGCTTCTCTCAAAAAAATTATAAAATTAACTGCCCACAATTATCGTTGCACACGTTAAATGCACTATAATACTATATCCCATATCTCATTAAAATTAACTCGAAAATGTTAATGTAAAGTTATATCTGAAAACTTTTTTTTACAGTAGAAGTGTCTCGTGGGATTATTTTTTTCACCGGGATTAGATATTGGCTCACAGACCAAACCAGACCAGACGGTTCGGCTCCCACTTCACCTAAGTGCTTGTAAACTACCTAGTGCAGTAGTAAGTAGTATTGCGAATTGCGAAAATTACAACTGAGAGCACCTTTGAATTGAATTGGTTTTGCAAATAAACATTGTTTGAACTGTATTTACTATGAGCAATTGCAATACTACATACTATTTACAACCAACCTCATTGATTTTACATTTTTTTTGGCAAAAACAATGCATAGAAGTAGGTAAAAACCTAGTGCGTATTTTACATTATCACTATCAGTTGGAGTGATACAATTTATTGGAGTTGAGCTTTAAGGCTCAAAACGAGTAAAAAAACTTGTATTATCTTCTTTCTTCAATATACACATATTATTGTTGAGCTTTAAAATTGCAGAGATGGATCGGTTTCACATAAAAGCCTCGACTATGAGTATGGCTTCAAAGCAAGATTACTTTACTCATGTTATCCCACATATTTGCTAAGGAGTGCAAATATTATGTACATTTGCCAAATTAAAAAAATTCTATTCTACATTCTACAGGTTCTTTTTCCCTACGTGTAAATAATATGCTGCAATAACTCTATTGTTTTTAAAGTGCCCATTTTTGATGGGAAAGAATGCAACAGAAAACGCATTTTCATGTAGTGCAAATGCAGAGTAGTTTGCTATGCATTTTAAAAGATGCGAAAAACAGAGAGGCAGAGAGCTCATGCGCGTAAACAATCATACTATTCAACTATTCATCTCGTTGAAGCTGAAGGAATGAAGGAAGTAGGTATTTCATGGGTGCACCAAAATAAAAATCTGCATGTTTATGTTTTGTCTGCTATTATAATCGCAATCAAAGTTGTTATTGTGATACAGTTATGAGGATTTTTGCACGTTGAATAGAAAAAAAACCCTGCGAAATGTGAGTAAACAGTAAACTTCGGTTCTCGTTTCATCTCATTTCTCACCTCACCCGCACTCCGCAGAGCAGTTTTAATCTTTCGATGAGATCAAGTCGCTTTGTTGGACTTGCTTTATTGCGCTTTTTACCAACTGACATGTGTACATATAATATGTACATACTATATTGTTGCGAATTGTGAACCTTGCATTGAAATGCAGTTTTGTCCGAGAAGAGGGATGATGATGTTGCGAACGAGAATGACGGTCAGTCAAGATTCTTTTTACCGTTAGAACTACACATGTACATGCAACAAAGTGTGTAGTGATGTGATGGCAATTACACGTTTGCAGGAAGGGGTACTTCATGTACATACAATATACATGAACATTAAAACTGCGTTTTATACTGATTAAGATCTGTTTTTACGACGAAAAAAATATAGGTATTTGTAAGACTTAAATGCATTCATGTGAAAATGGCGAAGCTTATCTTGAGGAGACTGGGACGTAACTTTGATAATGACTGACGATAGTTTTCTTTTCCGTAAGTCAATAGGAGAAAAACCTGTATTCTTCTGTATTTTTAAGTGAACCAAGAATAAAAAAATTGATTTTCTCTCTCTCGAGATTCTAGTAAAAAAAACATTCGTGATATTAACGACACCATCATCGATAATGATCGTATAGTATCAGTCAAGCAAAACTGTACCAATGAATTACAGCCCATCGAATTGCCCATTGAAAGAGTAATTTTGACGTGTATTCTCATTCGGCACAGAAAGATGATTAACGCTTTGGGAGCGAATGTAAAAATGCTCATTCATAAAAAAATCTGTTTGACATGTCCTCTTCTCTGTAATGTCTAAGATATTAGATCTGAAGAAGAGGAAACCCGTTTCAAACAGAAGTCAAGGTATCAACATCAACATTGTTGGTCGGTCGGTGAAAGAAGGATCAGACTTTACGCTTTTGTGCAAATTGACAAGTTGTATGATTTGAAGATATGAAGGTGAGCTCGAGCTAGGTTAGTACAGAAAATGATTTAAGAATCTGATGTGAGGAGAAAAGTCGGACAAAAACAGTACAAACTAGAAAACTTCATTATATTTTATGTTGTTGCTGTAATCTTTATGTGAGTTCTGAATGGCAACTTCCCATCTTAAAAAATATCGAGGACTCGAGTAAAGTTAAGGTTGAGGTCAGTTCAGGTGGGTTCTGGGAAATGTTACTCGGTTACAGGACAGGACAGGTAGAGGATGACGCGATATGATGGAATTGAATATTATTAGGAGTTCAGTTTATGGCTTCCTTGAAGTAGAAAATAGAAGACTTATAATGATTTTGATAAGGATACAAATGATTGATAAATATAGTCCTGTTCGTGTTCGTATTATTCGACAGTGTTGTTGGATTGAAATGCCTCATGATTACAGCTAGAAGACAGATTGACGATTTAATCTAATGTCAATAGTATTGCACTTATATCAACTTATCTTTGGACGGCGTTGAATCATTCTATATTACCAAAATTCCTTGAAGTAGAAAATAGAAGATTTATAATGATTTTGATAAGGAGACGATTGATAAATGTAGTCCCGTTCGTGTTCGCATTATTAATAGAATTGCGAGGTCGACAAATTTGCAGTGTTTTTGGATTGAAATGCCTTACGATTACAGTCAGTCAAAAGATGGGCAAAATCTGATGTTCGTGGTATTCTATTTATATCAACTTATTTTTGGGCGGCGTTGAATCATCCTATATAACCAAAACTCATCATCACATCAAACCCTTTTTGTCCAAGAACTAAAATCGACATTATTATTGCATTGCATTGCAATGATAATATACGTGATTTCATTACCATTGCCTCCTCGTGGTAATGGTAATGAAGAGCTTCTCAAAAAATTAATATGCACTCTTTCAGCAGTTCTTTGTCATGTTTCACACCTTTTTCAAAAGAAAACTTTGTTGAGAGGTAATTAACAACTTACTACAACTATGTAAAATCTGGCACGGCACACTTAAAATTGAATGAGAATGCTTTAGCGTGCACATAGCACATCATCCCTATAAGCAAAAATGAGGAATTTCTTTTTGTGCAACGGCCGAGTTTTAAAGAAGACTGCAATACTGGTAGGTAGTCAGTCACTCATCTCAAAAGTACTAAATTCCCTTTTACTTGCTCACTCGCACTCGCCCAAAGGGGTTTTGGTCAAGCAGCATTAAAAATATGGATTTCGCTGTTCCTTTCAACAGCAACGTGGAAAATGAATAACCATAATATTTTTCAAATCTTGTATTGAGTTCAGTTCTGCTTTGAAAAAAAACGAGTGAGAAAAAACAACTATAACTGAAAGTAAAAAGACAGTGGAAAAATTTTGTTAATAATTTTGCGAAAGTAAATGTTACACGATATTTTTTCAACAAAATTACTTGTGAATTGCATACCAAACACGCTATATCGATGCATTTAGTACAATAGCACATGTTACGGAGGAAGCTATATGACTATGGCTTCCCTTGAGCTTAGCTTTAGGATGATGGTACGTGACCAAATCATTCTATAACGGTAACGCCATGATACATTATGATATTATTGTTTTTTCCTTAGATAGATAGATTGCAAAAATTGGAATGTGAATGAACTAACTCATTCCCTCACTCCCTTGTCGTGAGTGACAATATCAAGATAAGAACTTTTTTAGTTCACTAAGCTTTTCTTCAATCCCTTCAGAAAAAAAGGGAAATATGATGGTAATGAGAAGAAAATTAATTTCCTCTTTAGAACTTCCCAAAACATCCTCATCCCCCTATCCCCCATCATTATGAACTGTTAAGATGGGATCTAAAACGATGGCTTTCAGGATGTTTGTGTTTTGTTGCAGGAACATCATAATTTTATCTTTTAGATTAATGAGAATTTGAGTTACGCATGCGAAAATCAAGTGACTTTTCCTGAGAACGTATGAAGCATGTTTGTAGATTGTAAAAATTGGAAAGCTGCCAATTCAAATAAGGTATATAAAATGAATTTGCATGTACCTAATACGATTATGATTTACCTTTACATTGCATTATTGTTTGCTCAATGAGACGAAATAGGCATGCTTTTTTGTACATGGTAGTGGAATGAGGTAATCAGTGAAGAATGATACTAGACTAGATTGAGATTTGATAGTCTAATTGTGGATCAGAGAGGAAACTCCCTGAAGTAATTTGGCAAAATAAAAAGGCTACCAAAAATTGTTCCTCTGCTTTAGCATTCCCATACATATGTATATACATGCATATTCAAGGGATCATTAAATGAGATTCGCATCAAGTCAAGAACGAGATGAATGGTCATCCATCCTTGCTCTTAGGAAGCATATAATAATTTTCGGAGAATTATCCTCTCTTTAAAGTTTCATTTTAATAGCCAAACCAAATCCAAGTTGAGCTATTGAGCAATAAGTCTTTGTCGTGCAGGATGATAAGGAGATTTTTGGTCGTTTTTGTTGTGTAATCATTACAGACTGCATTGCAAAAAGTTAAAAAAAAGCCTTGTCTTTAGTTATACCTGCCAAACCATCGGAACCACGAATTGGATTTTTTGTTATTATTAATGTTTTTCTCCTCAATTTTCCTCAAATCTGAGCACGACACGGATCCATACATAGCACTAGGGCTTTTGCTCAATCGACAGTCTGTGAGCAGATCGAGAGATGCTTTCCGTCTCATATTTTGCGTAACGAGTCGTCGTTGATGATTATCCTGAATGGGATTAGGTACTCGAGGAAGCTTATGATCAATTACGACCGTCGGCCACAGGGAAGTTGGGTCACCACCACCGATACCGATACCAACTCCACCACTACCGCCACCACCACCACCAGAAGGAGAGAGACTGATTTGACTGCTTTCGTGGTTCACAATTGCATCGTTTTTCACATGCATCACAGCAACAGGCTGTTTGTCCAAATACGAGGAGATATTGTCAGTTGATGATGATAATCTTCTCTTGCTTTCCACTTTCGAATTTTCCTTTGTATTATCGCCTCCTCTCCTTTGTCTTGCGAGGAGAAGACCACGATGATGTTGTTGTTCCTCCTCCTTACTCATCATTCGCGATGGTTTCTGCAAAAACTGAAAGCGTCCACTTGACTTTTTCTTTGTCTCGTCAGATTTATTGGATTCCTCAGAGAGGGACGAGAATGACTCCGCAGACAATGACTGGTTTCGTGGGGGTATTGATGGGAGTTGCATCCCACTTTGCACGGATGACGGGCCGTAGTCATCTTCTTGGAGTGGACTGAGAGGAGATTTTACCCCGTGACTAGGATATGGATAATGAGGATGATGATGATTATTGTTTACTGATGATGGTGGTGGTGGTGGTTCTGGCAGGAGACAGTAATTAGGGTGCTCATAGGGAGAACGAAATAATATTCTTGGAGGTGGAGGACATCTCAATATAAATGCCTGTTGGCTGTGTCCAGCACGAATGCGTATCAATTTATTTGGTGGTAAATTGGCATGGTGTGATGACGAAGATGATGATGATGAGGGTGGTGGTGGTCGTATCATAGTTTGGGGGTGACGGGAAGGTGGGAATGGTCCCCGAACGTAGGCAACCATCGGACCATGACCATGACTTCTACCAGGAGCGTATACAACCTGGGGAAAGTTACTGTGATTTCGTGGAGGCAAAGGTGGCCCAGCGGAGGGAGGTGGGGGTCTACGGAAATTCTGAGTGGGAGCACGGAACAGCAAATGACCTTGAGGACTGAAATGTCCGAGGCTTTGCAAATGGAAATTTTGGAGGGAGGACTGCTCTCCGTAGATAACCTGTTGGGAAGGGATTCGAGTGGATACTGTGGGCCTTATACTAGTTCTTGGAATCGGAACAGGTCTATCAAGAGTGCCTCCACTACTCACAGAAGAGTTCTTCCTTGATTTCCTTTCAGCAGGAATGGGAATCTTAGGGATCTTATCAACCTTCCCATCTCCCAAGTCTGGTGACAACATGAGCCCATCAGTAGGACTACTAGATTTTGATGACCCACCGTCAATGGAGTCACCAGAGGGACTACTTGACTTTGAACTTTCAGAACGGCCATCACTCTCACGAGCTTTATTCCTCTTATAGAATAGGCATTTAAAGTTGGATGTCACACATTTCAACTTTTTACTCGTCGTATTCCCACTCCCATCTGTCTTGCTCACTTTCTCGAAGCGGAGGTTGAACTTACTCCCACCACTTGCACTGCTTTTACCACTATTGCTGCTCCCACTATTGCTTATCTTATCAATCGAAGAGCCGACGCTCTTGGATTTCGCTTTGTCGGATTGTTTTATGACAGGCATTTTGCCACAGACTATTTCACTCGGACACAGAAAACCATCCTTCCGTGGCAAAGTATGTAAGTACTTTTATATGAGTATTCACAAAAACATTCCAATTATTTTTTATGTCAAAACAATTCTAGACAGAATTTTTTAGTTCACATCCTTGTTTGAAAAATACATTACTTTTCCTCCTGATCCTACCGTCATATCGTCAAGGATGGGAATGACGCTCGTAAATTTTGTTGACAACCCTTTTTCTACTTCACATTAAACTTTGACAATGAAAAATTTATTGACATGGAATGGACGTTTTCCCCATCTGTTTCATTACCACCGCTAATGAGCACTGCCGTGAGGAATGGAACAGACATTTTTTTAAAAACTGCCTATTTTTATTTACGGAACCTGAATCACCACCACAAACTGAAACACACTGCATGACTGTTCTAACTTATTTGAATCCCATTTCCAAACAAAATGCCAGAGCTTCATACCACGCATTTCATCCTTCATCCTCCTCCTCACTCAACACCATCATCATTACCATGCACTTGTTCTTATCACTCGAAAAATTCCTCAGAAAAAAGACCTACTACTAAATACAGTACTGCAACCACTGCAGTAGCTTCAGATTCAGATGGTTATCATGCTCTGTAAACCTCCCCACTGTCTTTCATCTCTCAAAAAAGTAACACTTGCGTTTCGTGGTTTTTCTGGCCAGAATTGAGGATTTTGTTTGAGTGTAACGTACGTGATTAACACGAAATTAATGCCATGAACATATATAACACACAATAATATTATATTGTACTTATGTACAGTTTAGTTAAGAAAAAATTTGCTAACCTGCATAATCCATTTTTGCTTGTAATAAATATCGATATTAATCATTTCACATTCACTCTCAATATGAATATAATACATATATGGATCTCATCGCATCGCATCCGTATCCTATCCTAATCCTCCTCAACCAATCCACTTTACAATTAGTCAGGTAAACAGAGTACGAAAAAAATGCAGAAAATGTGCGTATGCATTCATTCGCACTTTATTCCCTTTTAAATCTTCTTACACTTTTTCTTAAGGAATACTCATACAAAAATTGGAGCCGTCCCATTACGCTCATTTTTTTTGTTCTAGAAATAGATACAATAAATGATCGAAGCTCTAGTTTGTTTCATTTTGACAAATAACAATATAGTTAGTAGGAGCTAAAATACTAGCTTTAATCACTAGTTGAACAACCACTTTAACATCTTAATGAACTCCAAACTTCACTCGAGTAACTTTATTAGGTCTTGTCTGTTACGCATGCGTACTGCGATATGTA
>JAHZNI010002432.1:0-12859 GCA_027744415.1 Seira ritae | reverse complement strand
AGAAATTGAGGATAGTGAAATTTTTACTGCTACTTTATCATCACGAAAGAAAACCTTGCTGATATAAATGTAGTAAAAAAATTGAAGTCAGCTTAAGCGTGCTAAATCACGATGATAAAGATGACCTCTAACATTTTTTCATACTTTATAGGCAACAGAACCCCCGAAGCAAGTACATTTAATTCAAATGGCTAGACTTTGTTTATTCAATTCAAACTGTTTGTCTTCAGAAGCTCAATAGAAAGGCACATTTTATATATAATATTTAAACATTAATTTATGAAAATCGGATAGTGATTTGTTAGATTTAATTTTACTCGTGTAATATATTTTACCCTGATAGGAGGAGAAATGATGTGAATGTGAATGCATGTGCTGCCTGATGCCTGCCTCAATTATTATTTTTTAAATGGATGATCAATACTCACGAGCCAAAAAATTATTGTGAGATCGCAATCTGTACTGCTAGCAAAATATTTGGGCAATAAAGCATATTTTACGGTTATTGAATTGAATATTATATAGTATCTTTTTCAATGCATGGTAATTTTTAGGTAATTTTAATTTGATTTATTGGATTTCATGTAATATAATGGCTACAGATAGGATATCTTGCAACTGGATCATTGCGAAAGAGTTTATTTTAGGACGCGGGTATATCTATCTTCCACCCTAATAGAGTATCACATTATATTATGCACGCCACGGACGGATACGCCATAAGTTACGTTACGTACCCTCGTGCTCTCAAATCCATTGGAAAAGAGAGAAAAAAATTCTAAGAATTTTTCTCAAAACTTATTTATCCACTTTCCATCCGGTATCTTAACAACCAATGATTTATGGAGGGCAGTAAGGAGAGAACCATATTCTCCGAGTGAAATAGCGCATCATAATATTATCATCATTTCCTATAAAAAAAATGTAGCACGGGAAAGAAGAAAAAAAAATCATCTCAACATACGTTCATCTTCTTGGATTCCTCCGAGAAATGATGATCAACGGTTTCTGAACAGTTGTTGTTGGTAGTGGTAGTACTACTCCGACTACTACTTCTGCTGCTTTGGCTGCTCATGCACTCCGTTGACGTGGTGGTCAATAATCCCACGCCGCACATGCACACTCAAAAAAATATAATAAGGTATATACTTTATGAATGAAGATAAAAGAGGGAAGAAAAGCTTTTCTCTCTCTTCAATGTTCAATAGCGAGCGAATCAAAGTTCAATCTGTGTCCTTTCTGACAGCTCAATGCAATAATACTTCTTTTTTTCAATATTGTTCTTCTTATCTCAAGGAGCTACTGCTCTGCTATTTTTGGGAAGTAGATATATATATTTTTTTATTGGAAGCTTCTTTCCCTTTTTCACTTTCCCTCACTCACTGTTCCAATGTTCCATTGACTTTTCCCGGGTCGGGCATGGGGATATTTTTTTATCCGTATGAAGTACACATTTGAGTTCACCAGACCACATATTCGTAGATTTTTTTACGTGTCCTTCCTTCTTCACTCACTCTTTCACTGGTTTTCTCCCGTCAAGTTCATGAAACAAAAAAATGTACTGTACTTTTCCCTCGCGACGACACATCACATGACACTTTTTTCCTACTAGGATGGGAATGCTACTGCTACTATTGGTCTTCTTCTCAAATGTTGGTGCTGCTGAGCACATAATCTCTTTACAGTTTTGCAACTTTCCACCACTAGTACGCTTTCATTCAACCGAAAGTTATTCGGTTTGTTCCTTTATCTTCCTTCCTTTTCAACCTTTGTATTGTTTCGATTTGCAGCGAAAACAGTTACTTTTTATTTCGGATTAGATTGCCCCAAAATGGGAGAGCATTCTATTTTAACCAAAAACAATAGGAACCGATTTTCCAGTGAGATTACCAATCTTGATCATTCAAGCTGATTTCAGAAATATTCTAAATTAGCTTGAATTGCTGAAAAGTAGAGATAATGAGCCGAACAAAGGACTATTTTTTTGCCAGAGGGTCGGTCGTCCGCAAAAAAGCCCACCCGTTACGTTTATTTTTTTGCTCGTGTAGAATTTGCAGTTCCCTTTTGCAGGACGTAATATAAACTAAAGTGAAGAGACGAGACCACACATTAAAAATAGCGCAGGAAAGCTCACTTCACTCACGCTTGCATTTTTTTCGAGAATGGCTCAACATAAAAATTATTGTTGCAAAAAAAAAGAATGATCTTTGCGATCTGATAAATCAACTTGGTGTTCACAGACAAGTCGAATGCCGCTCCAAAACAACTGCACCGCTTCTCTCTCGTTTCAATGATGTAATTACACGAAATATATTAGTAGTGTGCAATACACAAAAAACCTGTGCTTTTTTGCAGATGAAGTTCGTTAAATTCTTCTGCCAATTATTATTGTCTGTTACTCCCACACCCACCTTGTTCGCAATCTGTTTCTTTTTTCTATTGTTAGAAAATTAAATTTATAGAAATTCTTTGGGTTGGAGGTATGGTCGGAATTAATCAGATAATCAGTTCATCATCATCATTAAATTAAAGATGAGTTCAAGCAATGCCTTTGCTTACGTGCCTTAACTCTAAAATCCATTAAGCCTTCAGCTACTCAAAAAAACTTTTTTGAGAGTGATGATGCTTGCGATGGAAATAATATTTTTTCTGATGAAAATTGGTGTTGGATAGGTCACTATTTTTTCACTTCCCCTTTCATTTCAGAGTTCAAATCATTCTCAGAGTTTATGATTTTTTTTCTGACGTTTGAAGAAAAAAAAGTTGTATATCGCCGGAAGGCCCTTACAGGGTATCGGTATCACTGACTAATCAGATAATCAGTTCATCATCATCATTAAATTAAAGATGAGTTCAAGCAATGCCTTTGCTTACGTGCCTTAACTCTAAAATCCATTAAGCCTTCAGATACCCCAAAAAAGTTTTTTTTGAGAGTGATGATGCTTACGATGGAAATAATATTTTTTTCTGATGAAAATTGGTGTTGGATAGGTCACTATTTTCACTTCCCCTTTCGTTTCAGAGTTCAAATCATTCTCAGAGTTTATGATTTTTTTCTGACGTTTGAAGAAAAAAAGTTGTATTTCGCCGGAAGGCCCTTACAGGGTATCGGTATCACTGACAGTTTTGTTGGGTTGACTTGACTTGAACTACTAAACACCTGAACATTTTTTTTGGAAGAAACCTTTGTTGTTGTCTTACTCACAAAAGGATGTTCACTAAAATCACACAAAAAAGTAGTTCTCCACTTCCTTATTTGGTCATTCCGGTGAAATTGTATTTAGATTATATTATGGTCGATTAATCTGTAGGAGGAATCCAGTCACGCCTGCTGTCTTTTTTCCCCTTGCTGCATACTGCATATGTACGTGAAGAAGGGTCTCTGACTCTTCCCGCACTGAAAGACTTTCTTAAGAAATTCGTTTTTTCCTCTCAACAAAAGAGATATTCTTCTTCTTCTCCTCCTCGCTGCTCGTTATGCGTATTTTATAACAGTGTTGTTGACTTAATGGAATCTGCTGGAGGAGATGAGATGAGCGAGAACCAGAGCCAACGCTGTTTTGGTGCTGCTGGTCTTTTCCTTCTTTTTTTCTCGGGAAGATTGAGATGTTGTACACAATCAAACACATGTAGAGCAAAAAAAAATATTCCTTTTTTTGCCCTGTAGGCCAAGAAGAGCCAGGACTGATTGAATGGAAGAAAAAAAAAGTTGGGAGCTCAGCGATGAAGAGAGAAAAGTGTTGCGGTAAAGTAAAGCTCTCTTTCTCTCTCTCTCTTTCTCAGTCTTAAGCTGAGAGGAGTATAGCAGCAGGTGCTAAAATGGCTGGATGATTTCGGTATGTATTGAGCGAGAACCAGAGCCAACGCTGTTTTGGTGCTGCTGGTCTTTTCCTTCTTTTTTTCTCGGGAAGATTGAGATGTTGTACACAATCAAACACATGTAGAGCAAAAAAATATTCCTTTTTTTGCCCTGTAGGCCAAGAAGAGCCAGGACTGATTGAATGGAAGAAAAAAAGTTGGGACCTCTGCGATGAAGAGGGAAAAGTGTTGCGGTAAACGTAAAGCTCTCTCTCTCTTTCTCAGTCTTAAGCTGAGAGGAGTATAGCAGCAGGTGCTAAAATGGCTGGATGATTTCGGTATGTATATTACTCTCGTTGATTGTGACGATGAAGAAGGAGGAGGAGGAGGACGATGTCGTCGACGACAACGACAACCAAGTCGTTGATGATGGTGGAGGTGATAATGATAATGGCTCTTTCTCGCCCCACACACTTACACTTTACTTTACTCTCTCCTTCTTCTTCTTCTAGTTCTTCAGTGTTGATTATTATGTAAGTTACAATTTTACATATAGAACTGATGTAGACACGACAATGTAAGTAGCAGAAGAGAAAAACATTTTCCTTCGATGTTCGATGAATTTTCTTTTCTCCCCGTGTAAAAAGTAACAGGAGCGTCTTTTACTCCCTCGTCTTTCGCAAAAAAAATAAGAATACACACACACGAGCTTTTCGTTCCCTTCCGTCTCACTCACTCATTCGTCGTCCGTCTGAAGAAGAAGAAGTAGTAGTGGTAGTTGTAGTTGAGTGAGAGATGTGATGTGTGTAAACTTGTGTGTGTGCGATGAAATGATCATGGAAGGTGGTGGTGATGGTGATGTTGTTGATGA
This sequence comes from Seira ritae, assembly GCA_027744415.1. Taxonomy (NCBI): domain Eukaryota; kingdom Metazoa; phylum Arthropoda; class Collembola; order Entomobryomorpha; family Entomobryidae; genus Seira; species Seira ritae. Next base: position 8,190 of record JAHZNI010002432.1, on the reverse strand, counting down.
TGATATTACGATGAGGAGACAAGAATGATATTACTTATTACATTACTATCGCTAAGTATATCGTCGTAGTCGTTTTGTTCCTCGCGGTTATTACCACAGAAGTACATAAGCCGTGAGCGAGCAAGCAGGCAAGTAAGTAAAGTAGGCAGGATCACATCACAGAGGGAAAAAAAAGATGATTTGTGTTATATGGGTACTTTTTTCGCTCACGCTCTTCTTCTCCTTCTCATCTCGCTCTTCTGCTCGCTGCTCTGTGTGTGTCTAACTAAAAACTTCTTAGTTACAACATGAATGTAAGTTTGTTCATATTTTTTTATACATACCTACTACTACTATGTATGTTGTTCGACTAGATATAAAATGTGTTCTGTTCGGTGTGTAGTGTGTGCTCTGCTCAGAGAACACAGAAGTAGTAAGTAGAAGTGGTAATAGTTATTATGGTTGGATATGTAGTAGTTCAGAGAAGACAGCTTGTTTATTAAGTGTTAGCTACTCACAGAGAGGTGTTGCTCTTCGACTTTGCTACACACATTCATGATGTTATATTTTTTCAGCAGAAAAAGAAGAGGATCACATCACCATGATGATGATGAGGAGAGGACGGTGATGATGATGCCCCTTTTTGCTGAGAGCGAGCTTACTCACAAAACAACAGTCACAGTCACTCACAAATTTTTTTTCTCTGGCAAAACACTGCTTGCTCTTGCTCTGCCATGCCACTACCGCTGCTGCTGCTGCATAACAATAATGTCGATATAGAAGCTTCTCTCCTTGCTGCTGGTGGTGTTATGGGTCCACCTCGCTAGTACACACTCCTGTTATGTTTGTTGTTTGTTAAGCTCAGAAATGTTATGTTGTGGCTCCTTGTTGTACACGCTCGTTTCGTCGCTGCTTTTTTGAGCAGCTCTTGCTCTTCTGGCTCTAGAACTAAACTCCTTGAACGGTTTTGAGTATTAAATGCATGAGCTAAAATATATCAACTTTTCTATGTAATGTAGTTAATGCTACTATGTTAATATCTGATTATTACTATTTTGTATCTGGTTAGGAGGAGAAACAAAAAAATGTCAGGCCAGCCACAGAGCCACACATCACATATGTATTTATTTTTTGCCTGGATCGGATCGGACTCGGACTGACTGCAAAGAAGGAATCTTAAGTGGACATGCTGAGCTGAGTTTTTTTTCATAAAGTTTTTTCATATAAATTTGTGAAGGATTGCGACTGCGACAACGACAAGCTTCTGCTTAAGAAAAAACTGGATTTGGCGGAGCTTACATTTTCGTGATGGTCCTCCTACTCTCTGAAATTTCATGCATAAATTATCAAATATAAGTATTATCCTCGCTAAGCAAACAAACTGCTTAATAATGATAATTTCTATTCCTTTTCTACTCCTCTCATGTAACAAACGTACATAATGAAATGAGGGAGCATTACAAGAAAATTTTTAAATATGCGTCTGTCTGGCAGGAAGCACAGGTAGTAGCATGCCAAGTCCCCTTTCATATTGAAAATCTACTAATCAATCGTTAATCACCATGTGGGAAATGACAGAGCATTAAAACGCCCGTGGTAATAGGCAATAGCCAGTTTTCTTGCATGACTACTTTGATACGCGACGCAAGACCAAGACGCACAATGCTGAATTGAATGCATTTCTCTATTTCATACTCAATTCAATTCAGAACGAGGACCAGAGCTTTCGAAAAAGAAAAGTTCGCTTGCTTTGTTTTGCTAAGGCTACAAAAGACAATGCCACCAAAGGAGCTGAAGTTGGAAGCATTGGACTCTGGAGTTGGAAAGGGCTTTCTTTTTCGACAGATATTTTTTTGTGGAAATGCTCCGCTTTGCCTTGACTACGATTAGGTAGGACTATGTATTCGCTCGTGGAGATAAATGATTATAAAGAGATCCTAAGCGAAGCTTGTTTTTGTGCTTAGGAAACCCAGCGGTTTTGGTTTTCGTGGTGGCAATGGCAACAACGATTAAGACTTTTACTCTTCCATTCTTCTTGCTGTCTTTGATGGTATTGTTTCGTGTGAGAAATAGAAAATGTTAGTGTCCTACAGCAAGCTTTATTCCCCTTTGATAAGCTTTGAAAGAGTCAAAAGGAAGGAATGATGATGACGATGATGATGATACTTACATACTGTAGTTGGTTCTCACTTTTTGTGCTTTTTTCCAGAGCGGAGAAAATGAAGAGAGCTCCAAGAGCTTTCCTCACTTGCTGGCAAGCCGGAGGGAGGTCAGATTCTGGAATGATGATGATGCGTGTGAGTGGAAGAGATATGTAAAAATGCTTTTTTCGTTACTGTTTTACATGTCGGTGACAAGAGCAAAAAAGGCTAGCAATTCGGTATCAGCGGTTGGTATGTTGGATAAAGAGGGAAGCTGGCAATCTCTTGTTTGTTATCCTTCTGAAAAAACGGCGAAATAATGTTTGCTCACGACCGTGTTCCTTGACATGTTTCATATTAAAAAATTTTTCAGGGACTGGAACAGAAGATGTGCATATTTTGAGTGTGATCGAATACAATATACAATTCAGATGGAGAACAATGATGCTGATGATATATGGAATACGACTATGACGTTCCTGAAGTGAATCGCGTTTACAAAAAAAATCTCGCGTTGGTAAATGTAATAATAACATGTAACATTACTCATGTTCGTAATTCCCTTTCCTCCATTTTCATTTGCATAATATGGTAACCGCATATTATACAACAACAGAAGAAGGGGATGGACCCTGTATCTCTTCTCCTCCGAACAAAATGAAAAAAAGTAAAGCACACTTGAAAATTATTTTTTTGTGTATGTCTGTGCGCAAGATTGTTATTGGTTGGACAGAAACGGTGGCCGCAACGCGAAAGGGAGCAACATCATCACATCATCAGCCATTCCCAGTTTATCTCTTCTGGTCGTCCCCAACTGTTAAAAACACGCATTATGATTATGACAAGGAGAAAGATGATGATGAGGATGATGCACTGCGTATCTATTATTTGTATGAGATGTTCCACATTGCATTGAGCCTTGCTTTTGTGGATTTCGTCCCTCTATGTTTGTTTTTTAGTTTAACGGTAGAAACGAGTGGATGGAATAAGTATTATTGATGTTTGGAATAATATGATGATGAAATGGCCATTTAATTTCTTATCCTCGGCAAGTCCCATGACTCACGTAAAGCATGAAATTTTCCCATGAGCGGAGCAGAACGGATCCCCCCAAAAAGTAAATAGAGAACGGACACTTTAGTGAACTGGAGCATTAGCATAAAAGGCATAATAAGTAGATTTAAGGGTCGCATTCTCATAAACTCACTCACTCTCAGCTCAGATTGTGTGAATGTTGAAAAGGATTAGTATTAGAAGAGTAGAGGATTTTGAGTCGAGAAAAAATCTTGTTTGAAGGAGGGAAGTTGAATTAAATCAAATTTTGTGATACTCTTTGACGAGTATGTATTAAAATTAGTAATCATAATTCCTTCAACTAATACTATTTCACACATTTGCCATAGGAATACATAATAAACAATTTCACACGTTATACTTTTTCAACTGGTTGGTAGGAATAGATAAGCAAACATAAATCCTTATTAAACCGATTATTCAAATGAATTCGGTTTTATCAATTCAATGAATACTACTGTTGTTTATTTGCTAATTGAAAAAAATTTCCATAAGGATTAAAATTTTTCTCTCTGCTAGAAAATTAGTAGTTCTACAAACAATTTATTTTTTGACTGGGACTGGGACCACTCCACAAATACTATTTCGTCGACTGCTGACAGGAGCTCAAATCAAAATGAGCATTTTGTTTCTCTTTTGCAAATGCATGTGCATTGTGCATTTATTCTCATGTAAAAGTCGGCAAGAGTTTTAAACCCAAAACACTTTCTTCTATCAGCATGATAGGGGATAAAAGAGTTCAAAGTAAACTCTTTTTGTTTCAAATTTCAAACAAAATGCATCCGTATTTATGTATTTCGTGGGTATGACGATGAAGACTTGTGCAAAGAAAGTTAGTCATGTAATGCTTTCCTGTTTCTCGTTTGTACAAAAAAGGGTTACGCTTGTTCACGCTGGAAACGAAATAAATACATGCACACACACATATAGACAGACATACTCACTTTTAAAGGAACTTTTTTAAAGCATGTTCATGTTTTTTACTTTTACAAGTTCAAAATCGTCATCCTTCTTCTTTTCCACTACTATAATACTACCCGTGAAGTTTAAAACTTTACATGTGTCTCGACATTTTCATGAGAGCCAACAGCCAAGCCAGTAAAAGTCAGAAAGCATTTTTGGTGGATACTGGATACGTATTGTATAGGGTATAATATGTACAATGGCGAAGGTGAAGTAAAATATAAATTGACGACAGTGACGATAAAAAAGGAACTTGACTTGACTCAACTCAACTTCAGCTCTTTACTGAGCTAAAGGGGTTTTTGCTATTACGTGTGGCATTGTGTAATGTTGAGTAATGTCACTACATGTGTTTCAGAAAAAGAAAACTTCCATCCATCCATCTACACAGCTATCTACAGAGAACAAAACAATATTATACAAAGTGGAAGTTAGTGGAACGAAACGTTACGAGCTTTTTACCTGGTTCATTATTTTCATTCTTGTTTCCTCTCTCCCACTCCTCCAGAATAAACAACGTTACTGTTACTGTCGTTCCAGTTCCACCGCTTTACTTTTTTGATGACGACTACGGGCACTGCACTACTGCTACTGCTGCGCTGTGTAAATTATATGCGGTGTTTTCGCATTTATGTATCGTACATTGTACACAAACCATATTATTCTCGAGGAAAGCTTTTCTACTTAGCTCCCTGGAAAAAAAATGTTATCCTTTCTGTGGTTTTTTTTCGCAGCCAAAAAATGGTCAAAAAAAGGATTGCTTTGGTTGCTTCATCGCATCATTATCATTTCCAGAAATACGTATGTTTTTGAGCGTCTTTTTCTGCTTTAGCTTGTAAGTAAAAATCTACACAGCTCTGAGTTCTGAGCAGTCAGACAGAGAATAGGAGAGGCAGAGGCGAAACCAAGAGAACGTGTTACATTGATACAGTTAGTAGTACTACGCAAAGCCTTGTCTCTCTAGAAATTTTTTTTACGGAACACTCCGTGTATTTTGTCGGGTCGGATGCTAATGGTGGTAACAAGCAGTTTCAGCGTTTTTTCCGGGCCAATCATAATCATGTCTTGTGAAACAACGTATATTTTACGGAGAAAAACGTAGCTTTGGGAAAAAAGAAGAGGGGAAAGGCGGATGTATGACATGCCTTGGCAATACCAATTTTCGAGAAAGTGATCTATGGACACGTGTGCATACAATACATACGCTTACTATCTACATTCATAAAAAACATATAAACGCTCTCTCTATCTCCCTATTTTTTTGCTTTATAAGCACATCTTCTTATATTTATGCATTACAAAATTGGATGTGTATTTTTTTCAAGAAAAAAATTCCATTTTTATCTCTTATCCTTTTTTGGAGGGAAGGAGAGGAGTAAGTCGTAAATGTGTAGAGTAGAAGTATTGTAGTGATCTCAAGGGAAAGTTAAGAATAAGAGGCATGCTACAATCTAGTACCTTATTTTATTCCTTTCACAGGATCATTTTTCTCCCAATTTATCTTCGGATAAAGGAGAGTTTAAGCTTGTTTTCAGTGGTTGATATCGCTCAAGAATTGATGTGCTTGTGCTACAGCTCTATCTCATTTCCCTCAACGTAAACAAAACAACAACAATTTCTGGAGGAATAATAAAAAAACTACTACATACAAAGAAATAATGTTACATCCTTGTATCTATTTACTTCTTGTGAACATTGAACATAGCATATTAGCTGATGGAGGATGTTGAAGAAAACAAACTGAGAAAAGATCAGAGAGGTAGTTTACTAAGCTCCTCTTCCTCTCTCCCGGAGCATAATATGTATTTTTTTCTCGAGTTGTGGCATCTCCGCATGTCAGCACAAGAATAAAGAAATCCCAGAAGCAGTTTTCTTCTTGCGAGCTTTCGAGCAGCAGCGGTGCACTAGGACTACGTAGACCAGGCCACGCTCGAAGCGAGCAAACAACTAGTGTGCAACTACCACAAAAAATGTATATATTGCACTAATGCCTTAATATGTTTTTCCCTCCGCTTTTGTGATGTGGTCTAATGCTTTTCATGCCTCTCCATTTGTAATGCATATGAAATTGTAGGGAACTGAACACGGAAAGAGACAGATTGCTTGCTTGCTCGCTCGCTCACTTGTACAGAAAAAAAAGTTGTTACTACTACCACTACCACTTCTACTTCTACTGAAGAGAATTACTGGGATATGCCCAACGGCATCCTCAATATTATTTTGCTTTATAAAAGTGGTTGGCTCTGTTGGGAGGAGGCCCGCCTCCTCCTTTCTCACTGATACATAGTCAGATCGTTATGCTCGTTTTTGTTACACTCCCTTGTACAACCCATGTTTTTTCCCTGTTCCCATCCCTCACCAACATGTCAATCAATACCTTTCTGCTGCTGCTGCTCCTACAAAGTACATAGCTCCTCTTCTCCTTTCCTTTTTTTCTACTCCTTTTCTTTATACCGTTTAACATGATGATATTATGATATCGTTACATAATACCACCACTTCTCTTTTCTTCTTCTTCCTCCACAAAACTTTTTAATAAATATCACACAGTAATACTTAATAATCATAAGAATAATGTTGATATCCCACTTTACTCACAGTCACAGTCGTTTTGATCTTCTAGCGAGCAAGCACTCCATCTCATCTCCAACTCCAAGCTTATATATTTTCCCAGAGGCATTCATTCCTCCGCGCGCCTTCCTCTCTTATTCCAATTTTAACACTGGTTCTGTGATGAGCTAAAAGCTGAGAGCAGACTCAAAAACCAAAGATAGCTCATTCATATTACTCTCCATCTCCAACTCTTTAAGGAGAAAAATAAATCCGATGATAAGTCCATATCAATAATGCTTCCCATCATCACATCATATCACATCACTACTCCTTTCCCGTCAAATAATCATCACCATCACCATTCATTTCCAACTCCAACTTTTCAACCCCAACGACTTCATCGACTACACTTACGACTTACAAGTACAACTTGGGTGCATGGAATCATGCATGGAAACATGAAACTTTTGGCTTTACGCTTGTACCTTGTACTATGCTCTATTTTCAAAATGAGAAATGATTTGATGATGAGTATGCTCANTCTATTTTCAAAATGAGAAATGATTTGATGATGAGTATGCTCATTCAGATCACCGAAATTTCCTCTTTCGCGAGGGATGAGGTGGAGAGGATGAAGATCGAGGAGCGTACTTCTTCGCTCATGTGTAAACGCACATCGTACATAGCTTGAAAGACAAACAATAAATGAGTAATGTATTATTGGTGATAGAGCTCATCGACACACAAAAAAAGAGATTTGTTTATGAAGAGTGTGTGTCACCAAAATAAAAATGAGATGAATCAGAGTTCTCTGTTTTGTTAGCACAAGCCCTTTCCCACTTCACTCATCGATTGTCGCAGAAACTATTTTGTTACAGAGTTATGCCTTGTTGCTGATGCTGTTGTTGTCACAGAGAGAAAATAAGCCGCAGCATGAATGCAATCCATGAAGAAAATTGATCTTTTCGGAACTCTATCGGTCTACTCCCGGCTTGGCCTGGCCTGGCCTTGTTTTTGCTATGCTTGTCTTTAGTCACCCCATTTCATTTTTTTGTGGAAGACTTCAACCAAAGAGATGAGTGTACTACATCCATGCCAACATGACACAACGATGCGCAGGGCGATAAAGTCACGTTATGTTCCCGTTTATCTTACCAACTTTCCTTTTATAAAAAGTTCATCTATTTTTGCTCAAAGTATCACATCACACTACATTTACCTTAGAATTGTTTCTTTTTCCGTTGGATTCATGTTACCATTTAGAAAGGATTTTTATCTCTAAAAAGTTGACATTTTTTAAAAAGTATCTTTTCCTTTTGATTACGATTACGGGTCGTTTTGCAGAGATGGTAGTGATGGTGGTGGGGTATTCTCCACTGCAATAGAATGAAATGAGCTTAAGTGACACGATTATCGTTTTGCGTGTGTAAGGAAATCTCTCTTTAAGAATTGAACAGAACAAACGCAAACCCCTTGAAAT
>JAHZNI010002431.1:0-10101 GCA_027744415.1 Seira ritae | reverse complement strand
CGTACCTCACGTATATTACTTTCCTTGCTCAACCGAGCTGCTCAGTTGCGCTTGCTTTACAAGATTTCGTAGTCCTGTTCTCATCTCTTTCTGTGCTGTTGTTGTGCTTTGGAATGCATGAAATGATTGAACTTGTTGTATTACTCTACGAGTGAGCTGTATATAGTAGGAGTAGGATAGGGATACATGAAAAAGCATGAACAAAGGCATCTCACAAGCTCTCTCTCTCTCTCATTTTTTACGTGGTAAAAAACTTTTTAAACAGGTAAAATCCAATAACTACTGCTCAGATTCTCCTCTGTCCTAAGAAACCGTAATTTTGCATAATAATGTGCAATCATTTTAAATTGTTTATTGCATCATGTTGTAGAGGAAATAGTCATCTATGACATCATGTAAATATAAATTTAATTACTCATGTGCTTTTATGAGCATTATGAAGAAAATGTGGGATGTCAGTCGCTCCGAAAGTGTCGAGAATGTGTGGCAGCCAGTGTATTACGTTCACTGAAGTCATCTCTGGTCTTCCCACAATACTTATTAATCTTTCGCCTTTTACTAAAGATTACAGTGTGGGAGGGCACATAATGAGAATTTAACAATTTTTTGTCGGCTTGCCGTAAGGTGAGCTATAATTAAATCAAAAGTAAATTTCTAATTCTGAGCTTTAGTATCACACTTATATACGTAGACTTTTTGCATGAAATTTTATTCCGTCACCAAGCTTTCTTTTTGTCATGGAGTTGGAGTCCTTTTTGGTGTTTTTGGTACCCTTTTACAAATATAGCAAGTAAACTTGAGAAATATGTGGCATACTACACCAAAGACATAAGAATAGGATATGTTAGATTAGACCAATAAATTAGAGCAATTACGAGAGAATTCTCCCTTGCTGACATGACGTTAAGGAATGGAGCACACAAACATTTAGTTCATTCTTACCTTTTCGAAACAAAAAAAGTATTGACAAATCCAAAACGTCAAATTCAAAAGGGAAACAATTGAGCGGACGCGGCTTGAGCTCAACCATTTGAGTCTGTCATTTAATTTCTGTTGCATAGCTCTCCTTTGTCAAACTCTTGGTGGCTTTGTATTACCTTTGCAAAAAATGGAGGATTGAAGGTAGAGAAACTTTCCGAGAAAATTGCGTAATTCGCCATCGCTATTTGCCATGTCATACATTCTTCGTCCATTATTTACGACTTAAACTTATTTTGCGTATCGTCTTTCATAAAAGCAAAACAATTCTGTTTACTTTACTAAAAAGACGACATAAAGCAGCGCAGCAGCGAAGCGACAGCGTGTCTAAAAATTTATAAATAGCGTGTTGAGAAAAACTCTCATTTCTATCGACCGAGAAAAGATGAAATGCGATAGGATAGGATAAGCAAGCAATAAAAAAGGCTTTGACTCTGAAAAGAAATAAAAGCCGACTCAAGAGCCTAGAGCCGGACAGAGCTCATGCAGGATAAACAAAATAAATAAAATCACTTCTTCACTTTACTTTCGACTTCCATTTCTTCAGTTAGTTGTAGTGGGGGAGTCGTAAAATGCAATGCATAAGGATCAGCGCTATATTTCCTTTCATGAGACCATGAGAGTGCGTAAAATAAATGCCTCAACCAAACCAGAACCAGGCTCACCACCACATGGGAGGAGGGGAGCTCCATCCCAGAATGCGAAAACAAGCAACATGGACAACACTACAAACAATATGCATGCATGTAGGTAAGGTAGGAGTAAAGTTTCCTCCATCAACCCGTCCCATGGGGAAAAAGCAGCATGATCGTTGCTATAGTTATGTATCTATACTGGATTTTGGAATATATGGAAGTTTAGAGAACTCAGCTGCTTTTCTTTCCCGGTTCCATAGGAAAAAATTTCCCGTTGCATTATGCATGTCTCGTACCTATCTATTTATTATTATGCATGCTCTAGATCATCCATGGAATGAGAGAATTTCCATTTTCTTATTTGGAGCACTCACACGATTTCCACTCACGTTCCAATAGACTTATGAAAATTTTACGATATTACTCACGATTGCTCTATTCCTTTTGCAATGGAATGGAATGCCGAATAAAGTGCTCAAGACTCTCACAGACAAGCTCAATATTAGTTTCATTGAAGCTGAGCTCGAGCCAAAACTCGTAAAAGGCTTATAGGAATACAGAGGAAAAGCATGTTTTACTTCCGGGACTGACTGAAGACGGAGACAGAAGCGATATTTTTTTCGTGAAGAGCGTATCCTCCACACATAATATTTATCTGGCTCCAAGCTCGTGTGCGATGTTCTTCCATCATCATCCACAATCCAATCCACACAAGTAAAGTCAGGCCAGGTAAGATCAGATCTGTGCAGGAGATAGCCCGGGTTAGCTCTCATTCTCTTGTGATGATAATAGCACAACGTGTGCAACGCAACACATTCACTAAAAACTAAATTTTTATCCTTGCCATTCTCATTCTCATGATGAGCTGATAGTATTTTATTTCCGTTTTTTTCTTCTATGGAATCATCTGAATTTCGCAAGTGAAAAGAAGGAGGAAGGTGAGGTCAAAGTCAGCAGACTGGATTGTGACTCCCGACAGGATTGACACGATACGATACGTACGTGCGTAGGATCGAGGAGAGGAAAAAGTGAAAGTGGCAAAGATGAACTCTGAGATTAGGATTGAGTCAAAGTCCACTTGAAATTTTTTTTATCCCCTGGAGAAATCACAAAGACAGAGATGCTGTAAGCCCAATCTATTCAAAAAAGTTAAAAAAATTAATTTTACATACGTTCGCATGGCTTGAAACTGAGACACAAGCACAGACTAAAAAAATATATAAGACACGCAATAAGAAAGTATTTTGTATAAGAATGGGTCGGGATTGGGATGATGAGATTGAGATTGCCACCATTGCCACCTTCCAACCTTCTACCTGCTTACCGTTACCACCATCACCACCACAACCACAAAACCCTGATCAGTTTCAGTCTGGTTTCAGTCCAATACATTTCTAATTTTGGAGTTTGAAAAATACATATGTCCAGTCCTGGTCTGGAGAAATATAGTTGAGTAGGAAAAAGTGTGAGCGAGTGAGTTGTGAAGGTAGTATCAAGTTTGAAATATTTGGTTTGCTGTTTTGCGAATTGAGTTCTTTTTTGCACTCTGCCGCCATGCAACTTCCAACTTCCCCTTTTGTTCGGATTTTGTTTTCTTGGGTGTGCATGATTGAATGACTTCAATATTTTTTTTGGGGAGAGTTGAGGGAAGTGAGGAAATTAGTTGTGTAAATTGTAATATATAAATCAAGCGGGATGATTCCGAACCCTCTTTTGGATCCGCTGAAGAGCATTTTGGTGTTCAACCGGAGGAGGATCTATATTGACAATGTGTTCTTCAGAATGCACTATGTCTGGACTGTCATTCTTTTGGTGGCCTTTGCATTGCTCGTCACGAGCAAGATGTACATTGGGGACCCAATCAACTGCATGGCATCGCAGGACCTTAAGGATATTGTAAAGCAATACTGCTACATACATTCCACGTAAGAAAATTCAAAAAAATTATTTTGCAATTGATTTTGATATAACTGCTTCAGTTAAGATTTTGTAAATTCTTAATTAGTTTCACGAGAGGTAGATTCGAGAAAGGAAATTGGATCTATGAACCAGGTAAATGACTGCTTTCAAATTCTCCTCTGAGGTCATGGCAACTCCGAAATAAAATAATTTGATTTTGACCTCAGCTCGTGAAAATGAAATCTACCCCGGCCTCCGGCCTGGCGTCACCGGAGACCGTGTCGTCGTCCACAGCTACTACCAGTGGGTGTGGTGCGTGCTCACAATCCAAGCAGTGGCCTTCTACTTCCCCCACTGGGCGTGGGAGAAGCTCGAGCGCGGAACAACCATGATGCTCGTGGGCGATCTCAACTTGCCCATGCTCCCCGACGAGAAGAAACTCAAGCAGAGGAGGAAGATCCTCCTCTACCTCCGGCGGAACAGGGGCTATCACCAGAGATACGCCCTATACTATGCCCTCTCCGAAATAGGGAATCTCATCAATCTCCTGATCCAACTCATCCTCACAGACTACTTCCTCGACAACGCATTCTCCACCTACGGCTTCAGCGTGCTGACCCTCACCCAAGCCAAGCCGTACGAGAGGGACGACAAGCTCGCCAGAGTATTTCCTACAGTCACCGCGTGTCGCCTGGCAACGGGAGGAGTGGCCTTTGGCAAAGTCCAGCACGACATACTTTGCATCCTCCCCATAAATATTTTAAATGAGAAGCTGTACATCGTCATGTGGTTCTGGTTCCTTCTCCTCCTCGTGGCCACGCTCTTATCCCTCGTGTACAGACTCCTCACTCTAAGCGCACCTTTCCGCAGCTACATGATCCAGAGGAAATTGCGACAGAAAAGCCAGAAGGAAAGTGCAGATCACATTTCCATGCACAACATGTACGGAGAGTGGTTCCTCATTTACAAGCTGAGCCAGAACATGGACCCAGTCACGTTCGGCGATTTGATCGATGATGTAGACCAAGCTTTCAGGAAGTGGGATTGTGCGAAAGCCCCGGATGAAGAGATTGCCTTGCACCTTCCTGGAGAGATTGCACCTCCCCCAAGCGCCAGTCAGAGTCCCATTCATGTCAATACTGATCTCCTCTACGCATGACAGCGGGGGGATGGAGGGAAGTCCTCGCCGACTCCAAAGAAGAAGCCGATTGTTGTCAACATTAATGTGAGCGACACGGGCCGTGGGGATCAGAGGAGGAAGCCGGACCTCATGTTGTGGGATGAGGAATTCACCTACCAAAGCATATGAAGGAGCACAAGTCACAAGTTCACAAGATAAAAAAAGTGCCTTGATTTTAACAGCGTCAGCCTATTTATATCGTACTTAATATATTTGTCTCTTGTTTATTTGTGATTTCTCTTGAGCGTATTTTTTATGAAAAAAAATTGATCTTAATGCGAAATAATGAATCCTCCTCCTTCCTGTTGACTGTATTAAATGTAGTAGAGTAGTTTTAGACCTTGTGCCAAGATTCATTCAGAGTACTCATGTAAAAGAATTCCTATTGTTGCATAGCTACTACGCAATATAGAAAGTATTTAATTCTAATTTTAATCAAACTTTAAAAAATGAATTCATGATTCATGTCACAGCATCCTGTTACATTTGCATTATAATTTTTTTTTGTAATTTTGGCCTTTGCTACTCTGTAGATTCGAGATTTTAGATCAATGACACTTTCTTGTTTTATTCGCAGCCTTTCCGTGTCTTGTTCCTATTGAATCTTCCATTTTAATTTTAATTGAATGTATCAACTTGAAATGAAAATGTACTTTTCTTGGATTTCCTCCTCAGTTTTTTTATTTTTATACTTGTCTGAGAAAGCAGAAATAAATCTTCAAATGTCAATGTTCAATACTTTTTTCCCTTCCTCTAAATTGTTGTCTTAGGGATCGGTTAGGACAAGAAAAATATTTAAATGTAGTGGGTTTTACGTTGAAATAGCCTGTGTTGAGGTTTGACACTTTTTTGTTTGCCTTGTTGGCGAAAAAAATGCTTTCCAAGAAAAATTGTGTTTTAGGGAATGTGAATGTGTCATGCCACTTCACACTAGAAAACCGATTTGTCTCTTGTCACATGGTTTAAGTTTAGATGTCACTGTCACGGATTTTTTTCTCATTGATTGTCAGCTTTTAAATGTCATTTTGGAAATCTTGGTTTATTTAATGCAGAGCTAGAGGTAAAATAAATGCTACTGCTTTGTAAATTGTGTAATTTTTTTACGTTTGTTTGTTATGTTATATCTATATGCATGCACACATATATTTAAATGCGTATAATATGTAATGTCTATTTAACTGTTAAAAGGTGAACGAAGAAGGAAGTGTACCTTGGAAAACAAAATTATAAAAAAAACTTTTATGATATCGTTGACATGATGGGCTTAAGAAATGGAAAACGAAATAAAGCATCTGCTCTGTCAGAACTCAAGAAAAGACTTATCATGAATCATGATGCCGTAAAAGCTCCTTGTGAGAAGGCTTTTCAGGAGAAAACAATCCGACTTTTACTTTTACTCTAATCCGAGAAACGAAATTCATTTTAAAAAGTAGTCGCTAAATCTGCTTCTTGGTTAGAGCTTTTACGGTGGCTTGAATTTGGAATTTGGCATTTCGGATCCCCTGGCATCAAATTAAAATGTTTTTGAATTTAAATCCCTTTCCCATTTCAAGAGATCATAAACTTGGGGAGCAATGGACTGTAAACTATGTCTCACTCACAGTCACAGTCACACGGTGTATTATAACGAGGAAAGGTATAAGTATTTACGTGAAAAGTGAAGATTTGTCATTGTTGGAATGGAATGCAAAACATGAGACTTTTTGCACAACACAACCGTAGTCAAGGAAGGAGGCTCTTATTTTTTTGAGCAATGCGTAGAAAATGCTTTTCGCATTCCATTTCCAAATCCGAAAAATTTTCGCCCGAAGCTGCTAGCTCCATTTGGCACATGCAAATAGATAGGCTTTACAGCGGTAGCATTGCGAAATTCATTCCTTTTTACTCATTCAGGATTCATTTGCCTATCCTTTGGGGCATTATGCCATGCGTATATGTCTTGGCTTTGGCTCTAGGGCTAATCCCTAAAATCATGGACTATGTGAAGTGATGTGTGAAGTGTGAGTGAAAGCCAAGAAAAGGAGCTAAATCCAATGATGATGGCGATGATGATGATGATTATTGCTGTTCGCATATGTTAGTTATGCTCCTTCCCTTATTTGCCGTACTCATGAATAGCAAATTAAACTAGCATTGCCAAAACACATTTTCACGAATTTTTTATTGCCTCCTCCACCCTCATGAAATAAAAAGATGCTATTTTTATTTTTACGAGGAAAATGAATAAATGACATGACATACTAATTCTCATCTCTTATCTCTTCTCTCTCACGCAAGCAAGAGAAAGAATTTATTTTGTCTTCGTGTCTCAAACTTCTTCTCACAGGAGAAATGTGGGCAACGGAGTGGATCCAGCTGGTCTCCTCATGTTTTTTTCCAGATTAAGAACCGAGTTCTCTTCACGTAGTAAATTAAAGAAGTTCTTACACGAGGAAAAAGATGCGTGGAGGAGGAAAAATAACTGGACTGCGACTTATATGCATATTCCATAAAATATTTTATACTAAAAAACGACTCATGCCACCTTTGGGAATTCAATATATTTGGTCACGCTGTCCGTCATGCATATTATATTCATTGTGCTCCAGTTACAAAATTTCAAAATTTTTTATCAACTTTTCTTTTCAGATGTTTATGTCTTGCGTTGCCCCTTTACATATTGGAATTAATCCTCATGAAAATATTTCCAAATCCCGCATCTCGAGCCAGGTCGACTATGCAAAATTTTTAGCCCACTTGTACACTACTGCAGGGCTAATTTGCATTTGAGTTTTAAAAACAAAAAGAAATAGGTCAAGTTTGCTGGCAGTTCCAATCGCAAACAAAGAGGATCATGCAATATGCAACCAACAACCAACATGCCAAATAAATAGAAACTTTGAACGAAACTTGTCCCCTCTCACGAACTCAGTCAGAGTCGCATCATTTTAAAATGCTCGTATGTGTATCTGATGCAATGCCATGAATATCGCAAATAGAAACAAATTTTTTAAAAAGTGATTTTCTTCTTTCTCTGCTGACTGATGTCTTTTGTTCTGATGGACGACCGTGTAACTTCACTCCAAAAATTCCATTTCTACAAAAACGCCACTTGTATCGGAAGAACAGAACCTAGACGAGCATTTATGTATTTTTCAGTCCAGTTACATTCAGTATTCAATAACAATAGATTCTCAGGAAAAAAAATATGTTTACCATCCATCCTTCCGACTCAGTGAGGCACATTCCATCTCAAAAATACAAGTACTATTTCAATCAGTTTTATTTAAGTAAATGCATGTTTTTAGTAGTACTGCCACACATTTCAAAACAAAAGCAATCTTATTTTCGAAAAAACGAGTGCCACACTGCTGCTGTGTCTACTATTTATATGCATATTATGACTTGACTTGGATGCGTTGTTGGGAGGCGGTGACCGTGACGAGTATTTCTACACATTTGACTAACCCCATTATCTCCCGTTCCCTTTCGTGGCTAGGCTTTGGCTATTGGATTTGGAGTAGCTTGGGTGATGATGCCAAACTACAACTACAACTATGAGTACGGAAGAAAGTAAGTGTAGCAATTCCGCAAATAAAATGGACATGGACATATTTCCTATCTCTGTAGCGGGACATTAAACTAGGCTTAAACTCCAATTCAATCCTAATCTACGGCTGCTGAGTTTACGCATGATGGACTAATGAACTAGCTTCTCCCCTTGCCAATTGCAATTAGGTTGGATGAATGGAAACCTCTGTCTGCAGCCTGTGCGTCAACAATAAAACTAAAGACAACTTTGATCCAGACAATTTTCCGAGTCAGTTGAGACCACTTCACAGGAAAATTGTCACTCTTTCAAAAGGAGTGAGAAATTTGAGATTCATTTAGGTCCGGGAGTCCGTGGGAAGAAGATGATTAAACTCAAGCTTTGAAATTTGCCTCGGGCAGTGTAATGCAAAGTTATTTGATAGTTTACCCATTTTCGAAGTTTTTTATGTTTTGTTGTGATTGTGAAAATGTGAGCGGAAAGGGAGAAGATAAATGAAAAGGGGGAAACAAGTTTTCGTGAAAAGCAACAAGTTGAAGTTGAAATAGGTAGCTGCCCACGTAAATACAACGTAAAGAACAAGAGCGAACATCGCTTCACATCATCATCTCCTGAATAGGTACAAAGGCTGAAGAATTCATATTTTTCCTGTGGCTTTGGCGTTTGGCTTGGCTGTTATGTTGCCGTTGTTGGTGTTGGTCGTTTCAGCAATGTGATTGTGATGATGAGCTGACCCGAAACGTGAAGTGCGTAGGAGGGTGGATGGATGGATGGATTGTATTGTATTGTATGACAAAAAGTCATCATGAAAAAATATTTTTTATGATCGTAGTCGTGGCAGAGTTTTGAATTTGTGAAAATGGATGAGTTTGAGTTCTGTTTGCATTGCATCGGCTACCAAGAGCCATAAAGGAGGGGAGGATGATGAGCTTTCAAGTTGTCAAGTTGTTTTGATTCTTTGACACTTGAGCATATTATACTTATCTATAAGAGCGGGGTTCCTTTAAAAAAGGGGTGAATTGAAAAAGGATAACATAATTGCCTTTTTATTTATTGCCCATAAATAACAAACCAGAGAGAGAGAGTGAGAGAGCGAACAGGCGTTTTGCCTGAGGGTGTGTACGCTTCTGCGCTTCTTCCATAGTAATCATAATCATAGTAGGTAATCTGAAGAGCTGACAAAAGGAAGAACAAGCTGAGGAGACATTTGAAGAGCTGAGGTGCAGTTCAGTGCCGGTCATCATCGCCATTAGAATTAAAAAACGCAGAAGTGAAGATGAGAGAAATTATCACGACTCTTTCAAAGTTTTAAAGTGAAGTGACAATGAAATCAAGTGATATGATATGGATATGACTTTTTGGACATAATCATAGTATCTAGATAGCTATAGTCATAGTGCAGAAGTAAGTGCTTGTCCGTCTGAGGATATTTTTGTGCGTGTGTACTGTCTTTCCTCTATTCTATTCGATGGGGTCATTTGCATTTTTTGGATCTCCCCAACTCACTCAGACTTGATCTGATTGTCATGTCATGTCATGCCAAAAATCTGTAACTTTCCAGCAGCAACAGCCACTCTCTGAAGAGAAGACCAGTGACAGCTACAAACCTCCCAAAAATAAAATCTTGTTACGTTACTTGTACCAGTAATAAAATTTTGAGTGGAGTGGACGCGTAGAAAAGTAGATTCGTAGATTGTATGTGTGTATGAATGTGTGCGAAGCTGAAACAGATCTTTCTGTTTCTCCAATGATCCCAATGCAATGCAATGAAATGATGAGTGCCAGAGGCGATAAAAGAAAATTACCAGCATTTATTTGGCAACAGTAATGGAAATGGTAGTAATCATTCGCTCGCAGTTCTCACGTCACGTCTCAATCTG